>CM017441.1:47106887-47199031 GCA_007726485.1 Eragrostis curvula | reverse complement strand
TCAAATTTGAAGTGATTTTGAATTCTTTTCCATTTCTCCTTGATTCCACTTGATCATTTTCACTAATTAGGATTTGTAACTTGATTAGGGACTTAATTAAAGTGGGATGTTACAGCCCTCCCCCCATGAAAATCTCGTCCCGAGATTTGCAAAAAGTGCGGAAAAGGGGGGTAAAAGATTCGCTTGCGTTACCTCAAATGCGAAGCGAGAAAGTCTGGAAACTTGGAGTTCAGAAATTCCTCTTGCTCCCATGTAGTCTCTTCTTCAGAGTGATTGCTCCACTGAACTTTATAAAAGGTGATCGTTTGTTGCGCGCACCCGATCTTTTGATCAATAATCTTGACGAGACGCTCGGAATAAGTGAGATCATCCTGTAATCCTTCAACATCTTCGAGCACCACGTCAATCGGAGGCTTCAAACATTCTTGAGTTGAGATACATGGAAAATATTGTGAACCCCAGATAATTTATCGGGCAATTCCAATCGGTAGGCGACGGGTCCACATTTCTCAATAATTTTGAACGGGCCAATGTAACGAGGAGCGAGCTTTCCCTTGACGCCAAAACGTTGAACGCCCTTTGTAGGTGAGACACGAAGATACACGTGGTCACTTGCTGAAATTCCAAAGGACGGCGCCTCATATCGGCGTAACTAGCTTGGCGGGACCGCGCGCTTTTAAATTTGCTTGAATGAGCCGCACTTTTTCCTCAGCCTCTGCAATCAAAATCAGGTCCAAAATTTACTCTCTCTCCGGTTCGGACCAGTTCAAAGGTGTACGGCACGAACGACCATAAAGAGCCTCAAATGGAGACATTTTGATGCTCTCTTGATAGCTGTTGATATGCAAACTCTGCTAATGGTAAATGGCACCCAATGCCACCTTCAGATAAAACACTGCTCGCAACATATCCTCGAGTATCTGATTTACTCGCTCAGTTGGTCCGTCGTTTGAGGGTGATAAGCTGAGCTCGAATTAACTTGGTCTCAGTGATGCATGTAATTGCTCCCAAATCGAGCAACAATTGAGGTCCTCTGTCAATATATGTCTTCGGCACTCCATGCCACGAGAAGGCGCGAGATATTGCCAATATATCTTTTAGGGGGTTTAAAGGAGCACAAGAATTGTGTGAGCCATGCCCTAAAGAGAAAAGGTATTGTGTGAGCCATCCATTTTTGATAGATCAGATAGTTGGAAAAATGATGCAGTAATTAAGTTCTATTGTAGTTTTAGTCAGAATCCTTACACAAGAAGCGAGCATTTACGTTTGGTTTACCCAAAGTTTACAATCTCCACAGTGATTTAAGTCCAATATGCTTGAACAATACAGTTGCATGTAAAATAGATTTTTGTCATCCTTGTTTATTTTTTTACTTTATAAATTGTTTGATTCAAGTGTAAATTGTTTTTTGTTTGACTTTATATCATAAAGTTTCTGACTTCCTGATTTGCTTGCATGCTGAGAATCAAATAAGAATAATGCCATCAAACGCTTAGTCAACTCTTCCTTTCTTGATGTATGCACACAAACAGTACTTTCCTTTCTGAATGCTATATGTTAATTGGAAGTGATTATAGCTTCACAGTTAATCGTCAATGGTAACCTTTGTAAATCTGACCTCTTGAGAGGGATACCTCAAAAGAGCTACTACACATGAACTTTCTTTGCGTCAGGCGGCGAACGCAGCGCAACATCTTGGGGTTGGGGGGGGGGGGGGGGGGGTGGGTTTCCATGTCTTTCTTCTTACTCACTCCTCACCCTATTTTTATTGTTCTCCCTTGCAAACTCCATCTTCTAGCTATTTTTGTCAAGAAAATGTAGCCATCTAATGATTATAAACAGGTCGTATGTGCAAAGTAAGATTATGTTGGAGATAAGAAGACGGGCCATGGGACCTACGGGGCTTTGACGTCAACTAAAAGATGAGGGGTCGATAAAATCTGCCTTCGCTTAAAGCTCTCCAGTAGATATAATTTTTTTTTATGGTTACAAGAAACCTCTAGTTTATCATATTACCAAATAACTCTCTCCTAAATTATTTCCTTTTTATTTGAGATTCATGCAACTAGTAATCCAACATCATCTGTACTCTGTGCATAAAATCAGGGCGTGCATAGTTCTGAGAATTTTGCACTGAAACCGATTTGCTGACAGCAGCCCTCAGTTTTAATTTGGTGCTGCAAAGAAAAGTTACACTACGTGAAGGACCGAGAAGGCGACCAGAGAGGGGGGGGGGGGGGGGAATGGGAGCCAATAAAAATTCTTGCCAAAGAACTTGGCCTATTGTCCCAACCTACCTCAAGACACAATCACTAAGATCACTCACACACATGGAACGTAATGTGTTTGACCATAGAAATGATTGTGGAATAGATAGAAACACTTGCGGAAGCAAATCAAGCAAAGACACACTCAAAAAGATGATCTAAAAACTCATAACAGAAACCTCCCATCGGATAGTCCGGTAACTTGTCGGATACTCCGAAATCTGGAACCAACATCAGAAACTCCCCATCGGACACTCCGGTAACTTGTCGGGACACTCCGGCCATCGGATACTCCGGCATGATGTCGGACAGTCCGGCCCTGTCAGGACAGCACGCGCGCAAGCTCAAGAAAATCTCGAAACCCGACCAAACAACCTCCAAAAATCACGAAATTTGAACCATAGCTTCGTATTGAGATGGAGAACATCATCCAACAGGATTCACACCAAAAACCCCAAGAAATCCATACGGATTTTGAATTCTACTATGAAGAGTAGGGTTTGGATGAAGTAGAGAAGGAAACTCCACCAAATCATCAAATCGAAGGTGCTCGTGCTATGGATTCGGTCAAGGACCTACCACGGATTGTTCTAGCACATCCTAGCACCAAGATCTCTAAGAAATTCATCCCAAAACGCATCATACAAGGCGAATCGAAAATCACCCAAAAATAGCTCCGAAAATGGGGAAAATAACAAATTCGGGAATCAAGATGAGGAGAACACTTTGAGAACGAATTGATACTTGGTATTACTCAAAGATGTATGTGTCAAGCCACTCCCTAGCATACACAAACTAAGGATGACAAAAAGCTCAATCAAAGAGCCATCTCCTCTCTTCTCCTCTCTCTTTCTCTCCTCTCTCAAGCCCTCCCTCACAAACACAAGTGAGAGGCTCCAAGGGGGCAGCCACAACCAGCCACCCACCTTATCTCTTGGACATTTTCACATCCCGAAAATGCCCCCACACTACAACACACCTATACAACACATAAGGGCGTTTCCGTCCAACTTTTTCTCCTTCATCCGAACGCCGTCGGGACCTTCACAACTTAGCTTCACCTCAAAGCTACCTTCGCGATGGTGCCACATACACCACCATCCGCCGCCGCCGGTTTTGAGTCCCAAACCGGGAAACCGTTCGCCGCCGGTTTTGAGGCCTAAACCGGGAAACCGTCCGCCGTCGGTTTTGAGGCCCAAACCGACAAACCGTCCACCACCGGTTTTGAGGCCTAAACCGGGAAACCGCTCACCACCGGTTTTGAGGCTAAACCGGGAAACCGTCGACCACTGGTTTTGAGGCCAAACCGGGAAACCATTCACTGCCGGTTTTGAGGCCAAACCGGGAAACCGTCTCGATGTCGATGCGTGTCACCTCGTCCCGCGAACCTCATCGCCATCAAGTCTCCTCGGTCCCAGCCCGTCGGGACCCTTCACTTGCACCGGCCTCCCGTTCGCCTTGACCCTGGTCAACACGCCATCTTCATCACCTCTACGGTTTTGAGGCCAAACCGTGAAACCGTCCATGAATCTTGTCCTCTCCACGTGTATGGTGGGGATCACCCTTGACCTCACCCGGCCTCTCGATCGTCCGGCCCCAAGTCCCCACTTGGTCCCGATCCTTCCGCCGTTGACCATCAAGTTAACTCCATTGACTTACACATCATGAGACAAGAAAACATATTTCCTTCTCCTCCAACTTAACCAACACCTTCACCAACTCTGGTTAGTCATAAAGCAACACTCAAAGTTGCTAAAACGAACAAGCTAAAGCGATATCAAAATCCGCATTTCAACTCAACACCAAGTCAATTACTCATCACAATCACCAAGCCATAGCACATCTCAACATGGCTTCTCAATCTCTCCCTTGATGAGTAAATTGACACAAAGCAAATCTCATGCAATCCACTATCAAGTACTTATCACAAAGCTAAGCCATGGTACATCTCAATATGGCTTCTCACTACGTCACATTTTCTACTGGCAACAGTGAACTGCTACTGATTAGCGAACTACTGTCATTTTGCTATGCACGACACGTTGCTGGAAAGTACAGGTTCCTCTGATTCTTTCACTTGTGTGAAGGCAGGTGACCTTGTTTTAACGGAATCGGTTGCCGCTGAACAACGTACGTGTTGGTTTGTTTCCTCCACTATTTCCATTAGTCTTATGGAATTTAAGATTCTGTTGGGTTTATGTCGGTGTCAGGAAATTAGTTTTCTATCATTGTGGATGCCAAACAAGCTTTTGAAAGTTACGCTTGCTTACCGTTTGAATCAGGGGCACTACGATAGAGATGTGGTCTGAAAGAAGTTGAAAAGCAACGATAAATCTGTGTGTGTCTCTTTGGGTGCTAACGGCTCAACCGAAGGGATTATTTGAAACAGGGGAATTATCAAGTAGCACTACCTTCAGATTCTTATTAATCTCGTTGAGTTAGGGCACAATTATTAGTATAAATTTGTACTTAAACGTTACGTTCTAACGATATGAAAAGAAATCTGGAGGGAGTCGACATCAAACGCCAATTTCGTCTTTTAAGTTTCGATTAGAGCGATGACGCGTGCGTCACACTACCGCAGATGCATACTCGCCCAGTATGCCACAACCCTTGTCACGCATCTATGAACAAAAAACACTAAAAACGCTCTCAATAACCATCACTTCGCCACGAAGATATGTGATTCTCCTTCATTCTTTTTAAGTAATAGCATTGTGTCAATATCATTATTTGTTTTCAATTAAACTAGGACTTCAGCTTGCATCCCAAATTATTCCTGATATATTACTTTCATTGTTGCCACGAGCTGTTGTATTACCTTATCCAACACTTGGGTTATTAAATTTCTTTTTGATTTTAAAAAAATAATTAATATCTAAAATCTACCCTTTCTGGTTCTATTTCCATTATACCAAGATCTTCGACAACATGGGTGGTGTCATGTCAAAGTAGACTCTCTTCCCAGGTTTTATGGAGGCCCCATTTGGCACAACTTGTTTAAAAATTTACCAAAAGTTATGCCAAAACAGTAGGATTATTTTGCACAGCGTATTAATTAAGCAGACTCTCATAATGAACTAAAATATCAGGAATAGAAAAGAAGCTATACCAAGCAAGATAGGAAGTGATGTTTTCAAACTAGTTTTGCAACGACTATATATTATGAAAAGGTCTTTAAAAATTGTGGAGCTACATATTTGGTGCTTCAACGCGGACACGGTATGGTAAAACAATTCAGAATCAAGAAAGAACATTGAAACAAATTATTAAAAAATATAATTAGAGACGGTAAATATGCAAAGATTGATTGTTTTACAACACCTTTCATAATTACGCGCACTGTTTATAAGGGAAATCATTTTCTTGATTGCAAGCAAGGAAAGAAAGTTTGTGAGAAAGAGAAAATTTTTGCTATATCACGAAAGATTTCTTCACAGTCTGACTATATATTATGACTGTATATGTTTGGTATCATCCATAAAATAGTCATGACATCATACCCCAAAGAAAATAGTTATGACCGTTACTTGAACAAGCATTGTGAGAAAAAGACGTTTCGTCAATTTTGGTGAACTAACACTTCCTTTTTTTTTTATTTTTTTGCGAGGATGTGAACTAACACTTCCAACATTGAAAATACCAATACTTGGTTCTAGACAAGTAATAAACGCATTGTAACGTCTAGTTAGAGAAAACAAAATCTACAACATCTTTCACACATGTAGGCCTCGTTCGTAACGCAAAAATATGACCTAAAGTCTAAACAAGTATTTTTTTTTTGGGAAACATAGTGTAGCCAGAGGCGGAGGGAAGAGATTCCGGAAAATAATTGAGGTAAAGTGTTTGCCGCCAGCGGCCTGCGCGCGGCGCGCCCTATCCCTCTTCCGCGTGTAGCAAATTTTTATTCGTCGCCCGCTCTCCCTCCCCCCTCCCGAAGCAGCAGCAGCAGCAGCAGCAGCCTTTGTATCCCCCCTTTGCCTTCCCTCCACATCCATCTCCTCTCCCACCACGCCGCCGCCCCACCACCTCCTGCTCACCTCTCCACGCTCGCATCCAACAACATTCCTGCGCCCAAAACCCTAATCCCGAGGCCGCCCGAAAGGCCGCGGCGCACGCAGCGGCCCACCCCGACATCCCCGCTGCCATGTCCGTCCCCGGCGTCGCCTCCCCCGCCGCCGACCGCTTCTACTGCCCCCCACCCCGCCGCCACCTCCTCAACAAGCAACAGCAGCAAGCGCCGCCGCAGCCTCTTCCGGCGGCGGAGCCTGCTCCCGAGCAGCCGGCGAAGCCGACGCCGGAGCTCCGGCGGGACCCTTCCCCATCGCCACCGCCGGCCGCGACCAACCTCGAGAGCTTCATCGCCTCCACCGCCGTCCGCGTGCCCGCGCGGCGCCTCCCCCAGGTGCGTGCGTTCTTCATCCAGTGCTTGTGCGGTTGTGCCGCGCCCGCGTCCGGTGATGCTGACGACTGACGGATTCTATACTTCTGTGGGGATTTTTGCTTGTGCGATTGCAGACGAGCGCGCTTGGGGCGGGGACGGGCGCGGCCTACTACGAGCTCGCGGATCTGTGGGAGGCGTTCGGGGAGTGGAGCGCGTACGGCGCCGGCGTGCCCCTGCTGCTCAACGGCACCGACGGCGTGGTCCAGTACTACGTGCCGTTCCTCTCGGCCATCCAGCTCTACGGGGCGCCGCCGTCAAGCAAGAGGTATATTACAACTGGCTTGTTTGTTCGAATGGCAATGTTTTGAGTTTTCAGAGTCAGCCTGTCGTTGGCGTGCTATTGCTGGTTTCTTAACAGTCATTTGGTTACTCGATGAAATTCACCTAGGAAAGGAAGATTTCTTCATCTATTTTTGGGCTGACTACAGCGAAGAAGTTTGACATTGTAGACACTGACTTCCTCTGTTCTGTCGTTCTCTGGAAATGTTAGGCCAAACATATTTGAAGGGTTATTACCTTTCATGACATAATTTGTGAAATGGGTGGACTAACATTTCCTCTGTTCCTCTGTTATCTGCCTTTTTTTTTTCTCTCGGAAAGTGTAAGCCGCACACTGTCGCGCTACCGCGTGATCGTCCGACTCTGGCGTCAGCCCACTGTAGCCTTATCCACGAGGAGCAGTGTGAGCGGGGCGAGCGCTGGTGGCAAGCGGGCAGCGCGGCGCCCCGGAGGTGGAGGAGGGCGGCGGGGGTTAGGGATCCGGGTTGTCGAGTGGGACCTTGTATCATCGCCGGCCATAGAAGGGGGGTTTTGGGGGCGTGAAGCAGAGGAACGCGTGGCGAGCAGGGAGGGGGGGGGGGGGGGGTAGCGCTCTTGTCCCCCTTATTTTTTGAGGTCAACCGTATGTTTTCCGGAAATACTGAAAATGGGAAACAGTGCACTTTGTTTTCTTTGAATTAGAAAAAGAAAAACTGAGGCACGCATCTTCATATGCTAACGAGTCCCATGAATGGTGAAATTGACAATCTGCTGCTTTAGAGAATTGAATTCACTGTAAAATCAAAGCATAATCACTATTAAGTTTATCTCATACTAATAATGTTGCACAAGCTTTTGTCTCTTAGTCTTGAGTTATGTGGAACTGATGAAGCATCTTTCATGCTTAGTCTAGTCAAGTTGGTCTTCCTGAAACAAGATCTCTTTGTTGATTCTTTAGAGATTGTAATGCGAAGAGTCTTCTCTATTTATGATAGTGATCATTTCCTTGTATTTCACACAGCATGTCAGCATGCATTGCTAACTTTAAGGGTGTATTATTAGCTGTGGATGCACTCTGCAGTTTATATCAAAAACAAGCCCCCGAATTACACTAGTTAGGCTGATTAAGCATTTAATGCACCTTTTGTTGAGAAATGTACCTTTTTTTTCTTTGCAACAAAAAAGCTCATAATTACAGTGCTGCCTAAAGTTGTCTCTTGATTTTTCTAGTTTTATGAAACCATAGTAGCACAGTGGAGATGCGAAAGGTACTTCCAAAAGGCATGATCACTTCGTTCCTGCAAATTTTGCACGCCTATATTGTTTAGAGGATATAACTGCTGCAAAACCTGCAAAGTCTGTTTTAATTTCGGCAATATTCAGTCCTTGTTTATGTACAGCAGCATGTGACACTAGCTTTAAACATGATACTACTTGCTGTAGTCTGTACATGGTCATACTAGTCCAGTTCAAGTCAGTCTAAATATTTTAGGCCGTTTTTAATGAACTCTGCATATTGCTTTTCTCTTCAGAACAACACTATTTTCTTTTTCCTTCAGAATGACTAGTCATAGTTCAGGTAGAGCATCTTATCCACGGTTATCACCATAGTTTTAAACACCAGACTTATGAGCGAACTGATCATACTGAATTTGGTCCATCCTCTGGTTTTACTAGTCAAATTGTGGTTCAGAAATAGTGACTGTTGAAAATCAGAGCATAGGTCTATTTCCTTGAGATGACCATGTAGCTCAGTACCATTCTTCCTGGCATCTCACAAACTGGCTACAGCTGGGCAACCTGTTTCCTGTTCAAATTGCCTAATACCGTGGTCCAGAGGTACTCTGACCGCCTCCTTGAGATCAAAGTCCAAACCTGCAAAATGAATCAACCGTGGAACCTTCTCCTGCACCTTTACGGTGTGTTTGGTTGCTCGCATGAGCTTTTGTAGAGTTATATCGTATATCTTGGATGAGAGGAAGCAGGCTGGGTGGATGCAGTGATCATAAAATGAGAGTGTTTGGTTGGTTGCATGAGCGGACGCAGTGAATTTTGTGAAGATGTTTGGTTGGTTGCATGAGCGGATGCAAGTGACTCTGCCTGTGAGACTGACGAGTGGGCCCGAAGCAGAAGCAGTGCATCCACTGAGCCTGCATGAGTGGAGCAGGCCAATCTGGGCGTATCCACCGAGCCAGGATGAAAAGGTATTTTTGCATCCACTCATGCAGGCTGCATCCGCTTATGCAGGCAACCAAACGCTCTTCACTGTGAGTTTATACGGATCCACCGATGCAAGCTGGGCTCATGCGAGCAACCAAACACACCCTTAAGAATTGCTCCCATACCTTGCCTCACATCCCCATGTGAAGCGATTTTGTTTCTTATGTTCTTTCTAGTTTCCCAGTTAGAATATGCGACCATAGTTTCAGTTGTCATTGATCCGAAAAATAGACTGCAGTATTGATAACACACACACACAAAAAAAAAAAAAAAAAGATTGTGTGACTGCACACTTAGTCCTGTTTTCAGTTCCAAAGCATATATTTCAGGTTGGGCGGTAAGTCTATAAAGGGGTTTAATTCCCTTAAACCTGAAATTTATGTCTGGCAGTGAAGTTTCTCTGTATGTTTTGGAACTTATAAAACATGGTCTGCACTAAAGACTCTGGCTTGTTATTTTGATTTTAATGTGGGTGTATTTAAGGCTAGTTTGTTCAGACAGAAAAAGATACCAATTAGCAGTGAACAATTGATTGGAATGATTGCTTGTATTTAGTTTTGAGTCAAGTGAGACATCTTAGAAACACAATGTGCTATTTCTTCTTTAACACATTGAATGTCTTATTATTGTGTACTTTTCAATTTTCAGCATTTGACGATGATCTTTGGAATTTTCTTTTCAACTGCAGACGACTTGGTGAAGACAGTGATGGCGACAGTTCTCTAGATACAAGCAGTGATGTAAGCAGTGAGAGTGACAATGAAAGGTCCTTTGGTAGAACAACCCAGTGTTCAGCAGACAATATTTGCACCAATGAAGAAAGTTTCTCCAGTGATGACAGTGTGTCTAGCAACCAGCTATCCCCTGTTTTCCAATACATGGAGCATGATGCACCATACGGAAGACAACCTTTAGCAGATATGGTATGTCTTCTGTAGTTCTAAGTCCAACCAAGTGTTGCATTTGTGGCCGAAATGGGTTTTCTGATTTTCTTTTATTTAATACCTACAGATGTCAGTATTTGCAAGCAAGTTTCCTGAGCTGAAGACATATAGGAGCTGTGACCTTCTGCCATCCAGTTGGATTTCTGTAGCCTGGTACTTCCTTTTACTTATTTAGTTGTTAGATTCATTTATTACATGTTTATCTTATGCAATGGAAGTTAAGCGCAGGTATCCCATATACCGGATACCAACAGGACCCACGTTGCAAGATCTGGATGCTTGCTTTTTAACATTCCATTCACTGTCAACACCACTTGACGGTAAGCATTTTTCTTTCATCTCAGTGCAGAGCACTAGACTTTCTATATATTAAATGCATTCCCTGCCCTGTGCGAAATAGGCAACTAGTTTTGTATTAAAAGAAAGAGTAAACTTGATAAATTGATTCTGGAATCATTCACTTATGGAGATGTAACATTGGGCAGGTATGCTAAGCGGGCGTCCTGAGACAAATAACTTCCATAACAATAAAATTTCTGACGTTCCTGGCAACATCACACTACCTCTGATTGGTTTAGCTTCTTACAAACTAAAAGGTTCCATGTGGATGTCGAATCAGCACCATGAGCAGCAGTTAACCACATCGCTTTTGAAAGCTGCTGATGATTGGCTTTGCCAACGGCAAGTAGATCACCCAGATTACCGTTTCTTCCTCTCACACTAATATGCATCTCTATGGTCTATGCAAACAACCTACATTTTGCTGAACACCACAGCTCGATGCCCACTGATTAATCTATAAACTTGCACTACAACTTTATAGTCAACAAGCACAAGTGTTGGTACCCTTAGGGCTTCATTTATGTTAGAGCCCCGTACTGATATTTAGACCAGATTAGTTGGTGATTCTTTTGGAGTTGTGTTGTAGGAACTAGTTAGACATAGATCGTTACATTATTTCCAGTAGCAAATAAGGGGCTTCAGGGTGGCTGGTGTGCAGCTGAGCAGAGCTAGATTGGTTTGGTTGTGCTTGGAGTGGTGTACATGGGTTTGCTTCGGAGGTGGTTCTTGGATATAGTAATGATGATGGCGATAAAGTATTTTCAGTTTTGGTATGTTGATTTACATTGTGACAGTTTAGGTAGCCCTCACTGGGTTTGATATACTGTAACCTATGTTTCACAAGTGCTTGACTATAATATATATGAGTTTGATATATTATTTAGCTATACTATTTTCCTACTCTGTTCCGGTTGCTTGGAAACGCTGCTGTGTCTGAGCTCTGAAGCTCATCCAGGATATTCTAGTTAACTGAACCACACTCTGGATCCTGGTTCCATGTGTAGTAGTTGTCGGTGATATGAAGGTGTCTCCATCACGACGTGTCTACACGTCGATGAGATGTTCGCAGACTCACTGTCTTCCTGCTTTATGTGTAGTCGTTCATATCTTACCCATGCTGGTTGTCATGGCAGAAAAAAACATTTCCAAAGTATCAGTGACAGTGATTTTCTTTTATAAAGAACTTGGATCGAGATTTGCCACTATGGCAAGCCAAGAGAAGCTGTAGCAGTCTACACTAGAAGATTCAATTTGGACCGTTATTGATCAAGGGATCCCTCTGGATCATACACCCAGTGAAGACAGACCAGAGTACATAACTGCAAAGCCACACCAAACTAAACGACTGAAACAAACAGGCACGGAAACAACGCAAAACACGACCAAGGCACGTCTTCTTGGCACGCAGCGGATCTCTTTCAGGGATGGGCACCTAAAGCCTCTCCATTGCTGGTGGCGTTCACATGGTTTGGATCAACTGGAATCTGGCCTGACATCCCTTGGTGGCCGTGGCACGGGCTCGGAGTATGGTTTTTCCCCACGGCATTGGTCCCGGGAGCGCAGTTGAGCCCGCTGTGTAGAGCCTCGTCGGCTGACGGTTGGTTCCCGTGGCCGATGGAAGGGCTGGGACCTGGGTTTGTGGGTGTGGTATACATGACGTGAACGCCATGGGCACTGCCCAAACTGGCCGGAGCATGTCTCGCGAAAGCTTGCCCGGCCAGGAGATGCACGGCCAGGAGGGCGGGGAGGAGTGCTCCGGTGATGAATCCTGCCATGGCTAGTGCCTGGTGCTTGTAATGAGGTTTGCGGGAGGACACAAAGGGGGGTTTAGTGTTCAGTCTTCAGTGCCGAGGCCCGAGAGAAGGACGTGGTTCTTGTAACATGTGGCCCTTTATATATAGGCAGGTTTGAGCGAGCGAGCGTCACTGAAAAGGCATGAGACTTTGAGTCTTGAACCATAAGGTTGTGCAAGCGTCATGAGTGCAGTGGGAATCAGAAACCGTGATCACTAACATCGTGCTGCCGGTATCATACTAATCGACTCTCTAGATTTGTATACGGGAACGACAATTGCGGCAATGCTTCTAATACGGGCATTGTGACCTAACCCTGTGGTATGCTAAGGATCTATTTGGACCATAGGAATTTCACAGAAATCTTTGTACTAAATTTCAAGCTAGGTTTTTCTTTATTGTTTTTTAAACCGATGGTTTTTCTTATTTGTGATTACACAGTATAACTCAAACACTCACAACACACACACGCACACTCACTCCTATAAACACACGTACGCAAACCCTACCCCTATGAACATCTTCGGAGTCTGAGCCGGCAAATCCTCGAGATTGACGAAGTCATCACTGGTGGCCTCGCTGTCGACGGGAGCGTCGCTTACCACTAAAAGCATAATGCTGTTAAATCCTAGAAAATTCGCTACCACGAGGAGTTGAATCCAGGACCTGAGGTGATGCTGAGACTTTTGTAACCACTAGGCTACATGCTTTTTCGCTCGTGCTAGGTTTTCAAGAAGACTCAGCACAACCATTTCACGTAAACTGACTAGAATTTCAGGCGGGATTAGCAACATATATTGAGGCAAGTCGGAAGAGGCGGGGTTTGAACTAGTTGGCTTCACCACTTCATATGGAGAAAAGAAATGCATCTGTTTTCGCTTTCTTGGTGCCCATTTGTGTTGTATTGTTGAACACGCGGCTTATGATCTATGCACTACATATTCTTTTACACAAGTATCTGTGTCATTGCGACTACAATCTTTTGTACTGTTTATTTAGATGTGTATATAGGACAGTGAATGGACCGTAAGATCTAAACAGCAAGATTAATCCATTTGTGTTCGGTTTGACGAACTACATCTCATCCTAATAAAGTACATGGATGATGGATGTGATCAAATTGAGAATTACTTCCATGCAATCAAGTTATTATTATATATATACTGGTGTGGGATAATACGATGATAGACTAATCCATGTAAACTGAGAATAATTTCATGCAATCAAGTTATTATTAGTTGGTTACTCAAACAAACAAGCTAATACATCACATGTAAATGGGTGAATAGTTGGAGCAAACATGTACGCTACGTTCTGCTGTGTCATGGATGTCATTTTTCGCTTGTTTTCATGTCTGCAAGATCCCTTGTACCTTAGGCTCTCTAATGCAATGGTTTACGGTTACCGCCTCCCCCTCTTTTACTCTTTTGGTGCACTTTTTCATTTTGCAGAAAATCTAGTCCTTCAGGTCCAGATTTGTTTTTTGACCGAACCTTCAGGTCCAGATTACATATATGTTCTCATCAGTACTTGTTCAGAATCATGCGTACACATGAGAATATATATGTAATCATTGATATGTGTTTTGAATCTTGGAAAAATATGATGCCAATATTGTTTCTATCACCGGTATTTTCAGGGATGTACTGAATGCATGGTTCCTATAAGTACAAAAGGTTCACATCGGTTGTGGCTTGTGGGCAAGCGGTCGAATAAGTGTATTTAAGTGCAATTATAGGTACTATGAACTGTTATGAATTATGGGGGAGCCTTTCCAGGAGTTATGCTATTGTTCCAGCTTTGCCTGTAAGCTGTACAAAAGTGTCATGTGAGTGCGAGCAAAACATGGTACATTTATTGAGTTATTTCTTTTCGTAGCTGCCTTAGATGCCATCAAATATCAGTGTCACTTTTCACATATCTAATCATCACACAGCAGCGAATCGAAATAAGATTATGTTTCTTCTACATGGCTAATTTCTTCCTTTTGGTGATTTATATCTACAAGTATGGTGGTTATTTGTGATGTACCATTATGGGATGGAAAACAAGTTCGGATTTACCATAGTGAACAGTTTTTGTGAACTGAACAGAAGTATAGCTAATTTTGCAGTTTCTGTGCAAGTCAAAGAAAAGCAGGAGCACCCTACATTACAAGATTCGATTTTGGACATTATTAAACGAAGGAAAAGGATCATACGAACTCCCAGAGAATACATACTTGATTTTGGTGATTTATATCTACCACAAGTATGGCGGTTATTTGTTATGTACCATTATGGGATGGAAAACAAGTTCTGATGATTTACCATGGTTAACAGTTTTGAGAACTGAACAGAAGAAATATAGCTAGTTAGTGTATCTAGTAGAGGTGACGACTTACCAGGATCGATCTGGGGATTCACATATTCTTGTGTACTGCCTTTTGCTTAAAAAAACTGTTGCGCATGTCTAAAGGACCTGTGCCGAAATAGACATAACTCTCTTTCTTTACATCCTAGGCTGCAAGACTTTTTTTCTTTCTCTTTTCCGTTTCAGGCATGTGAAATAGACTAGTTAACAGAAAGTAATATTAAGGAAAAAGTCCAAATGACTACCCTCAAGTATAGTCAAAGTCTACACAACCCCCTAAACTATGTCACTTGGTTTAATTTACCCCCTAATACAATTTGTGTTTTTTTATTTCTCCATGCACAGTGGTGGCATTAGGTTCAAATTTTTGAGATGATAGTTGACATCGTAACTCATGTTATAATATATATATATATATATATATATATATATATATAATATATATATATAATTGCTATACTACACCTAGGGTGTAGAATAACAAACTACCCAGCCAGCCCCGGCCAGAGCCAGACCAACCGGTCCGACCCAGCCGCCCACCCGCGCGCCAGCGGACCCGCTGCCCGTTCGGGCGCGACCCGCTAACTGGACCCGCACACCCTGCCCGCATATAATAGCAGCCCCACCGCTTCGGCCCCACCTTTTTGTCGCTTCGTCTTCCAGCTCGTCTCCACTCGCCCGGGTGCGGTTACTGTAGCAGCAAGGCAGCGGCGCGGCGATGGCGATTTTTGCGGCTCCGGCGAGCGGTAGCACATCGTCCACGATGGCGTGGGCCTGCAGCGTGTGGTTTGAAGGCGCGGGCGTGCGGCGGGGCTCGGGTTCACCGAACCCTAGCCTCCTCCGCGGCTGGCGAGGCGACGCGGGAGGCGGAGCGCGTCCCCGACCATCCTCGGCGTCCGCGGGTGCGAGGAATCTCCGCGGAGCTCGGGTTCGCGGAACCCTAGCTTGCTGCAAGGCGGGCGAAGGCGAGGAGGGCTGTGCGAGCGGGATCTACGGCGTCGCTGGCCGGTGGCGAAGCGCTTCCTGAAGTTCGTTGGCGTCCCCAGGTTGTCCATCTCGCACGCGCAACCTTGAGGACGCACAACCCACGTTGTGCTGCAGGCGCACCTTCGTCTTCGCCCCCGATGGTGACTGCCCGAGCGTGCTTCGTCCCCTCCCCTCCATTTCCCGTGGTGAGCACGAATAAAACTCCTCTGATGTCCATGCCGTGGGTTTGATTCGGGTTCCAATTGGTTTGGTTTTGTTTCCTAGTTCTTCGATTCATGGATTATTGGTGGAGCAGCGTGTGTTGCATTGAATTAGTTCGATTTGGGCTTGATTCGTGGGGTTCATGGCCCTATGATGCCTGTTGACATCTCTATGTTCCCTCTATGCTGGATCCTTTCAATTGGACACATGATTATTTCGAGTACATGGATACGGTTTCTAGATTCGAGCTCACTGCTTGTTAATTTGTAGAAGCGGATGGTTGCTAGTGACGGTGGTGGAGAATCTCATCCGTGGATGAGATGCGCTCTCAACATTTGGATGCATGAAGGGGCCCTTGATGAGATTTCAGAGGTTCAGAAGCACCCCGTGCCCCATTAATCCAGGTGATTAGTTCAAAGCCCTCGTTGTTGTAGTACCTATGAGGCTCTGTCAGCTAATTTCTGCATTCTAGGCCCCATAATCCTGGTGATTGATTCTAGGCTCTGTGAGCTAATTCTCTGAACTACATATCTGAATTTTGTGATCTGCTCCACTCATGGCAACAAATTTTATTAAAACTAGACAGCAGATCTCTTTGGTAGTATTTGTTGGCAACATTTTCAGTGATTATGTCTGAATCCCCAACAATTTCTGTTGTTTGAATGGTGCAGTGATATGGGTTGCTCAGAGTTTTGATTTGGGATTGCAGGGCGGTTTCGATTTGCTCATTTCTCAGCTCTGCTGCAGGAGTGTCACATACGTGAGGTAGTTCACTGCTCCATTATCTCAACTACACACCCTGGATTTTTGTTGCGTAATGAGAGATTTTCTTTCGTAACAATGTTTCTAGCATCTCATACCTAATCTACTGTATAGATACCTCCATGAACTGGTGATTGATCTAATTATATCAGTTTAATTGAATCAGTTTTTGTGGACTGGAATTTCATTGTGAAACAATTATTGTTGACTTGAAATGCTAAACCAGCTAGCTCTATACATGTTCATGCAGAATATTCTTCCATGTAGTACAGTTACAGATAAGAAAAATCTGAATTCAAGCCTTTTTTATGAAACGTTGCAGCCCAGGTCCCCGTCCTCAAATCTATTTTCATTCAGTAAATAACCAGATATCTATTTCAGTACTTTTTAGCTTCCACGTATTCACGAAGATTCAGTAATTTGTTGCCTCTTGTGGTAAGCATGGTTTAGTAATTTGTAGCTTCCATGTTACAGCCCAATGTTCAATAATTTCTGGGTTTTAGAATTATTGAATTGTAACCCTAAATTACTGGCTGACAGCTAGAGTAATTATGTAATCTCAGTAATTTTTAAAAACGTAATTTGTAGCTTCCATGTTTCATATTTTAGTAGATTGTCAGTAATTTGTGGCCCATTTCTCTGTAGAGTAGTTTGCGCTTCAGTAATTATTTTCTTTATCAGTTTTCCAAGTGATTCATATTCTCAGTAATTGTAATTTCATTCTGTTCAGTAAATAACAAGATATCAACTTTAGGAATTTCACTTTGAAAATGCTCTTTTGATATTTTTGTACCGACCCTTCAGTAACTTCATTTTGAAAAACGTTTTGGTAGTTTCATACCCTCCAGTAAATAACAACATATTTGTTTCAGTAAGTTCATTTCAAAAATGCTTTGATAGTTTGAAATAAACCAGTTAGTCAATTTCATTCAGTAAATCTTTGAAAATGCTTTGGTAGTTTTAGACCGGTACATTTCAGTAAATAACAAGGCATCTGCGTCAGTAAGTTTATTTTGAAAATGTTTTGATAATTTCTAATCGACCCTTTACTTAATTTCATTCAATAAATAACAAGAAATCTATCCCAGTAATTTCATTTTGAAAAGCTTTGTTCAATAATTTTCCTGTTGTCTCACTGTCCTTGCTAACTATGTTTGAGCCTCACTGATTCTACATAGTCTGTGTGGGTTGGTGATTAAGACTCATTGATATGATTTTCTTTTGTTTAGATTTTTTGTAATTGATGCGTCAATATATGTTCCTTGGCTGAGAACATAGGTGATTAGACTCATTAATAGGATTTCTTTTATTCAGATTTGTTGCAATTGATCCGTCAGTATATATGACATCCCCTGCTTTTGTGTTGAATCGATGACAATGACATGCAATTAGGCATATTGCAGTTGTATGTTTGTTAACTAGTTGTGCTACCTTCTGCAGGTTTCAAAATATTCATTTCAGAACTACTACTTGAGCATGATGTTGCTAGGAATTGAAGGAAGCGTTCTTAATTGCTTCTAGCACTGAAGAAACTGCTAGGTGAGCCCTGAGCTCCATTCCTTGGCGCGCTGCACCGGTAATCAGAGCAGACATGCCCCTAATTCTGGCAGCCTGTGTGTGTGCTCGAACAATAGCATGGATGTTGATGCCACTCGCACCCATTCTGATCTGATGAGCATTATCCATCCTGGAGTCATGCTCAACCATTGAAGCTATCCCTGAAGAAGAAGATGTGCTTTAGCAAGCTAGTTTTCCAAGTAAAACACTGTACTATATGTCTTTCGGGACTTCTGAATGTAATGTGCTTTAGGATATGGTGTTGATGCTTTTCTGTGGCAGATTCTCTGATTTGTTGCTACTTGCATTGTATCAATATAGCATCCAACATTTGACAGTAATTTTTTGGATCATCTGTCAGTAATTTATTGTTTAACATATCAATTGATAACAATTCTTGTTGCAAAATGCAGAAAACTGTTGAGAAGTAACTGTTATTGCATAATGAAGAAGAGATGTGGAGTTCTTTGTGATATTTTTTAGGCAGTGAAATGAAGCTCCGACCAGATCGCGCATAGAATGAAGGCCGATTATTTTCTTTTTATGTAATACATGTCTTTTGGATAAGTAATGCATGAGAAGATGCTTTTTGTGTGTGATGATATACACAATGTATGTCTTAGAGGCCTATGGTGAAGTAGGATGTGTTGTGTTGAACTATCAACATATATTTCTTTTATTTTTCTGGTTCTATCCCAAAAGGAATATTCTGGTTATGTCCATGATAAGATATGGTACCCTGCATCTATCTATGCTTGGAAGTTGCCTGTTCTGGCTATGGTATAAGGTGCCGGCCATTTTTGATCTATTTGTGAATGAAGCTTTAAGATGAAACCATCATACAAATATAGTGAACAAGACGACACACACTTTAGTTCATCTCCAACTCCAATCTGTACAAAATCAGTTCAGTAATTATTGGCTATGGATGAGCTCATAGGTGCCTAGTCTCTAATCATCGATTAGCTCATCGATGCCTATAACTCCAATATGTACAAAGATAATATGAATGTAGCTTCCAAGTCAGGCAGAAATTCTTCCTTCGTCAGCATTGCACTTGTAGCTGGTCTCTTTGCTTCCCTTCAAAATGCTCTTCTGTTGCATTACTTCTAGATATATTCCAAAACACATGTAGAAAGTATTTTTCATCTAGTAATTTTCCCGCTTATCACCAGTAATTTCTGATCTACATTTATCCTTTTTAAGTTTAGGCTACAGGGTTTGAACTTCTACATGTTATCACCAGTAATTCCTTTTTTACTGAGGCAACTTGCACCCTATAGTGTTACTCTGGAAGTATTTTTAGTCCAGTAATTTTCCTCGCCGAAGCTCTGGTTGCGCAGATGCGCGCCTGGAGCGAGGCGATGCTCTAGCCTGATGAGGCAGGGCAGCGTGGGATATCAATTTTATTCTGTCATTCACTTGGAGAATTTAGGGCAGCAGTGAGCAGTAGTATTTAGTGTTGCGGTCTTATCAGAATTTAGTGTGGTAGCTTGTTGGAGAATTTAGTGTTTGTGTTTTGCCATAGAATTTAGGGTTGTTGTCATTGAAGAATTTAGTGTGGTAGCTTTTTGTAGAATTTAGTGTTAGCATTTTACCATAGAATTTAGGGCTGCTGTCATCGTTGAATTTAATGTGGTTGTTTGTTGGAGAATTTAGTGTTAGCATTTTGCCATAGAATTTAGGGTTGCTGTCACTTGTGAATTTAGTGTTGTTGTTTGTTGGAGAATTTAGTGTTTGGATTTTACCATAGAATTTAGGGATGCGTGGGTTATTAATTTTAGTTTAGCCTGGAGGGTTTGGACTTTCACATTTTATCCCTCCGGGTTATAGATGATTTTTTGGGAGAATTTAGTGTGTGACAAGTTGGAGAATTTAGAGTTGCGTAGAGAATTTAGGGTTGTAGTGAGCCATAGTATTTTGTCCAGTAATTCCGAGCCATATGAAGTTCAAGAAGTTAATACGATTCTTTAATTTATATGATCAGTAATTTTTACCTTCCAACTTGTAGCAAATTTAATTTTTACCATTTCTGTAATCCCAACCACTCAACAAGCTTCAAAGTCACAATAATAATATGTGTCATCACTCATCAGTAATTTTGTTGCTACCAGTATGTTTCCATCTCATGTAACGCTTTAATACTTAAAAAAAAGAAAAAGAAAATGGCAGGCCCACTGCCGTTACATTAAGAGGATGAAAAGAGTTTTAAAGAACAACGATTGCACTAGGCATGGCAGTCCTTGCTAGTTGCAAGGAAGATACAAACTTATAGGACAAACTCTGAAATGATTAAAGAAAAAAGAAGATACAATTGACTATGTTGCTCGATGATTCAGTGCGACTTCTTCCACATCAGTGATCCGCACTCATGGACCTCGCCGGTAGCTCTTTTGAATGAGGTAGTTTCTTCTTTCGTCAGCATTGCGACTTGTAGCTGGTCTCTTATTCCAGATGTATTCCAACACACATATAAAATCACACCAAGTAGAAAGCGCCTGTATTGCCACTCCATTGCTGATGATGTGACTTTGAGATATGGGTCATTGTTCTATATCTCACCCAACACTGTATAACTTAGTTTGCTCTCCTATCCCCTATTTCTTAGATTATCAGCCGGTGATATTATCTCATAAATGCTTTCATCTCATAGTAAATTCTGTATTTTCTAAACAAGATTTTCCCAATCTCTCTTGCTCAGAGAGGCTCCAGCACAGCCAAAAAAATGCAGATATGATCATCCGAATCACCTCAACTCTGAATCACCTGTTCATCCATCCACCACACCAATCAGAAAAAGCACAATTGTCTGCACACCCAGCAAGTAGCAGGAACACTCCCATCGATTATGACATTATTCTGAAACATCGAGATGTCCCTTCGGCAATTCAATCAGGATGAGGTTATATCATCCCAGCAATGCTTTCATCACATAATAAATTCTGTATTTTCTAAACAAGAATTTCCAATATCTCTTGCTCGGAGAGCCTCCAACATAGCCAAAATATACAGCCAATCATCTTCCGAATCACCTGAACTTATAAAATTGTTTTTCCTCCATTTCCTCACCTCCATTTCTCCTATCACTTGTTCATCGATCGACCACACACATTTATCAGAAAAGGCACCGTTATCTGCACCCAGTAGATAGCAGGAAGAAATCCCATCCATTCTGAAGATTTCTCTGGCACATCGAGATGTTCATGCTTCAAAAATTCAAGCAGGCTAAGCAATCCCACAGCAAGTGCTTGTCGAGTGTAGAAGGATCTAGCGCAGGCAGCGCCAGCAAGGCACAGAGCTCTGGGATACGGAGGCTCGATGGGGCGAGGAAGCTGGGGACCTCTCCACAGGGAGGACTCAAGCCGGAATGGAGGATATTGTTGCGGGGACGACGCGCATCGGGGTGGAGCTCGACGAAGGGAAGTTGCGCTCGGAGAGGCTCCTCGGGGGCGCGGCGTCGTGCAGGGCCTCCTCGTCACCGCGAGGTCGAGGAAGCTGCGGGGGATGGAGATGGTGGTGCGCCGCTGCAGGGTCGTCGCCGCGGGCATTTGCAGATCGAGTAGCGTGGAGGACGCCGCTCCCGCGGCGATGACGGCCGGGATCGAAGGGGACGCGCCGCCGCGGAGCTCGTCGCCGCTCCCGCGGCCGACGGGGATGAAGGCCGGGATACCTCCGGTGCTCAGTGCGGAGGACGCCACTCAAGCGGCGATGACGGCCGGGATCGACGGGGACGCGCCACCGCGGAGCTCGTCGCCGCTCCCGCGGCCGACGGGGATGAAGGCCGGGATGGCACCGGTGCTCAGCGCGGAGGACGCCGCTCCCGCGGCAATGAAGGCCGGGATTGACGGGGACGCGCCGCCGTGGAGCTCGTCGCCGCTCCCGCGGCCGACGGGGATGAAGGCCGGGATGGATGGGGATTTCGGTCGGCTCGTTATCGGGTTCGGGTCTGGGTGGTGGGTTGGCTCGCGTGAGGTTGGTGGGAGCTGGTTTGGCTCGGTCGGAGGTGGGTTGGCTGGCTCATGGTGCAGAATAACTATTCTACACCTTAGGTGTAGAATAGCACTGCCGTATATATATATATATATATATATATACACTATTTAGAGCCCTGCGCTCTGAATAATATTCAGCGCGCTGGTCGTTTGGTTCAGTCCAACCAGCTTAGCGCGTGTCGTATATCAGACTCCTGCCAATAGTATATGCGATGAGACAGCCTACGGTTGTATATCGATGGACTGTGAGTGGTATATCAAGATGACCACTATAAAAATGACTGACTATTCTGTTTCTCTCTCCTCATCCTCATTTTACACCGTCCACTCTCTCTCCTCGTCCTCTCTCTCTCATCTACCACCGCGTCCAGATCCCGATCCCGGCGGCCTGACGGCGATGGCAACCGAGCTCGCTGGACGGCGAGCCCTTGCTCCGCATGCCTGTCCCATGGTTGTCGTCGTGGTCCGCGCTGCGTCAAGCTCCATGGTGGCCCGGCCCTCTCTTGACTGGATCTGCGAGCTTCCCCCACCATCTCGCCATGGAGCGCATTCACCAGGCGGAAGAGACCATGGATATAGCAGCGGAAAGGGAGGAGAGGCACAGGTACGCCGCGGATCTGGAACTCGTGAACCCATGCTGCTATTTTCTTTTGAATTTATGCATCAATCGATGGTTTTTCTTCACAAAGAAATGATTCTGATGTTGATTTGGTTTTCTTTTGCCTCACATCCGTGCGCAGATGCTCCAGGCTAGAAGGATGCGCTGCAGCAACGAGTGAAGGCTAGTGGTGGCTCATGCGCTGAGGCGGCGGCGGTACAGGGCTGCGTGCTCGCGGCAAGGCGGTGGCGGGGACGCGGACTCGGCTGCTCGCACGCGTCGAGGCGGCGGCAGGACGCGGCAGCTTGTGCAGGCCGAGGCGGCGGCAAGGACGTGGCCGCGTCTGCTCGGCGAGGCGGCGGCGTGACGCAGCATGAGGACAATGGCTACATCGAGCTCGCCACCCGCTCCTTTCTCCGGGCTGTTCGTCTCAGACGAGGCAGCAAAAAAAATCATTTTTTTCCTCGTCGTTCTCTGCTCTCGCAAGAGGATGCCGCAATGCTTCAAAGGGGATTTTTTTTTGGTTTATTTTACTTTTTTGATGGTCGGTGGTGGAAAGCTGATGCTCGGAGACTGTCAGATGCACACCAGGATGGCTTTGAATGTTGTGCTTGCGTGTGATTTTTTTCCTGTTTCCAATCAGATTTTCCCGTTCACCCAAATGATGTCTAGGATTTGTGCTGAATTTTCTTAAGATACCTTGCGCAACCAAGAACCCATAGCAGAATTTTTACGGCATAATCAGTTGGGATGTTGGCTCTAGAAATTCTTGAAAAACCAAGATCTAAGTTGCTTCAGCACTTGTACGTTGGTATATATGACTACATTCATAGTTGTATATTGTGTTTGGCCGAAAGAGTATATGACTACAATCGTAAGAGTATATCACAACATTTACAAGTTTATTGTATTTAGTGTTTGGCAGGAGAGTATATCACTGTCATTTGGAAGAGTATATTGTGTTTGTCTGATGAATATATGACTATATTTATAGTTGTATATTGTGTGTGGTCGAAGAGTATATGATTGTAATCACAAGGGTTATTTTTTATTTTCTTTGTGAATTTTTTCAGTAGGCTCCAATGTATATCGGTGAAATGTATGTACACAACAATGTAATGAGTAATATGCAACTTGTTTTTCTTGTCCTTTTATGTTGGAAAAAGAAGACTGGTGTTCTCAGGAGTAGTATAGCTATGTACGATGAAGAATATAGCATTGCAATCGTAAGAGTTTACTTTGTTTGGCTGAAGAGTATCTCACAACTTTCACAAGTCTATCGTATATTGTGTTTGGCCGAAGAGTATATCATTGCAATCTTAATTTTCTTAGGAGTAAACAATCATAAAGTATATTCAAAGCTGGGCAAAAAAATATTATTCACAATCCTATCAAAATTCAAATTTGAATGGAGAGTATATAACTGCATTCACAATCGTATACGAGAGACCAGTGGATAAAGGTCTAAAATGTCGACATAATGTCGACATCCTGACACACCTGACATCGAAAGTGACATCTCACATGGGTTGCTTTCTGATCTCCATGATATACGATTTCGGAAGTTCCGATATACGACTCAGAAATGCTGATATACGACTCGCAGACCTGAGATATACGACTCGCGGAGGTTGGTTTGACCAGCTGGTGGAGGGACTGATTGGCGCGCCGAATAATAATCAGCGCGCCGATTATATATATATATATATATATATATGTCATTATTAGCAAAGTGCTTTTGTAAAAGTTGTTATCAATGACATGTTATTATTATGAGCAGGTATCTGGTAAAGGGAAGTTTAAGAGAATTACAGGATCCCATATAGGTGGTGGTACTATACTTGGTCTTGCAAAGCTTTTGACAGGTTGTTCAAGGTATTATATTATTATATTGTAAAGATATAGGTTCGTTATTTTATTTCAAAATACCTATGTTTTACATCTTCTTTACCCTTTTAGTTTTGAAGAATTCTTGGAGCTGAGCCAAAGGGGTAATAATGAATCTGTCGATTTGACAATTAAGGACTTATTTGGGGAGGGTTATCGCAAGGTATTTCTCTAGTCTCATAAATGTAGCATTTTGCATGAAGTTTGCTAGTGGTAAGAAAATCAAAAGAAAAAAAGTAAAAGATAGCATAGAGTTTGTAACAGGTTTTGTGGTCCTACCCTAGGTATTTTTGTTCATATCACTTATTCCAAGTTTTATTGTCATATTCAGTGTTTTATGGAAAACAGGTTTTACAGAATTTACTCTAAAAGTAATATTATCAATGTTTGTTGTCATATTCAGTGTTATATTGTCATATATTCAGTGTTTTATTGTTATATTCAGTGTTTTATTGTCATATTCAGTGTTTTTATGTGAACTAAATATGGATTCACAAAAAATCAGCTACTCCGGTCAAGTCATTAAATTAATTCAATGTGCGTAATCCAAAGGAAACAAGATAAATAAGGACACATTTGTTTCGCGTCGAACTCCCACCAGGGATCGCCACTCTGGAGGTGTGGTGCGCGGCATCAACCAAATGCAGGACGTCGTAGTCTCGGCGCGTCGACAAATGCCACTGTCCAGTGCAGTTCATTTTGGCCGCCATTACACCAGCGGCGCGCCCGCAACTGCGGCACGGTGCCACGGCGGAGGGAGAGACAAATATGCCCTGAGTGATATACAACAAGATGTATTTAATTTATAATGGTCTATGATACAAATTGAAATAGAACTTTATAAGACTACTGACTAGGTTTAGGCCTTTGAGACTCTCAATATTAAAAGAATGTAGTTAATTTTCTTCAGAAAAATTGAAGCCAAAGCTCATGAGCTTAAACTCTTGAACTATATGTCAACACTTGAAAAAAAATTCTTTGTTGTTATATGACTTTTTGACTTGTACACATAAAATTCATGAGGTGCTTTTAAGTCTTGACCTGTTGCATTATGAAATCTCTATGGTACAAGACATATTAGTACAAGATGTGAACAATTTTTTGTTCTCATGCATGTTACAATTTATCCATTAATTATTGTTCCGCTTTACATCAGTATGGCTTCCAAACATCATTTATTGTGGGGAGTTTTGGGAAAGTTAATTCAAGCAAACTTTCAGAATATAAAGTAGAGGATATTTCTGCATCTTTGTTGAACTGTTTCATTTACAACACTGGACAGGTATTCTTATACCCCGGCATTATATATTGTTGTTGCTAGGTACCACCCATTAGTTACCAGATCTTAGTTACTTTTTGTTCTTGATCTTATAGATGGTCTACCTCGTGACTAAGATTTTAGGTGTAAAGAGGATTTTCTTCAGAGGTGCCTTCGTCTGTGGTCATGAAAAGATTATGGGCAAGATTTCTCAATTCCTAGAACAACGGTGAGAAGTTTTTACTACTAGTGATACAACAGTTTGATAACACCATGATAGAGCTTGCTTTCACTGTTTCACATCCCTCCACTATTATTAGTGTGATCGGTAATTTTTTACCTATTTTTTGTTGTTTCCTTCCAGGCTGAAGGGTGAAGTTCAGTTGACATTTCTGTGTCGTGAAGGGTCCTTGGGGACACTAGGTTCATTTTGGAGTTACGAGAACATGGGTATTGATGGCTTGGTTGGACATGAAGACATGAGGGAGGTCTTGCTTGGTGCTCCATACACTGGGCAGTTTCAGTCTTTAGCTCATGTAAGTGCATCGTATGTTATCATGGTGTAACCGAGCTAAATTACAATAGGATTTCATTATTAACCTCCGCATTTTTATTATTATTTCATTTTTTGTGTGCATTTCAATTTTAGGGGCAAAACAAGAGATTTGAAGGGGAAGTAAAAAACTTATGGCGTGAAGATGTTGTACTGAAGGTGGAAGTTGAGCTATTGCAATTACAAAGGGAGAATGCGGAGCTGAAAGCTAAATTGGTAGACAATGCCATGCTGAAGGCTGAGGTTGAACGTTTACGAAGGGAGAATGCAGAGTTGAATGCTAGGATCATGTGAGCTAACAAACTTGCGAAGCAATAAGATGCCAGGCTCATAAGATTATTCATCTATATTGAAAAACTGTTGTTAGGCAAAAACAAGGAAAATTTCTCATCGGTGCTCTTGATCCTTATGCCATGACATCTTGTGGGTGGCTTGATGTACTCTTATTTGCGATATGCAGGGGGGAACTACGTACGTCTTATCCCTGTGGTTGTTTATGGTTGCAACTCATCGGCATTGCTGCCGGTCACCAGGGATGATTGTGTCGAGCCTTATTGAATTGGTTGTCCAACGAAGAAGGAAGGGGCAGAGCTTCATTGATTTTTCAGATAAAGACAGAGCTTCATTGTGGCCAGTACAAGTACGGGGAGGAAAAATAAAATGAACAGCAATACTGTCATTTTTAAAACCAAAACATTTGTTGCATAAGCAAACACCTCCTATTGCTCTAAGTAGTGTTTTTATAATCTTAGTATTTTTTTCTAAAACTCCAGAATACTTTGTATAACAAGCCCTAAGCTTTCTAGCCATTCACAGGTAGTGTATGGTTTGCATTCAATTTTGCTCTATGGATAGCCATGACAGGTACCATGCCAAGGCTCAGAGGCTCTCAAAGATTGAGTACAATTGACACACATCACCTAGCACTTGTGTAAGAGCTTGACCACCAACGGAAATCTTGGTTTACAGGCGCATAGATAGTTCAAATCCAAATTTTGGTTGGCAGTTACTTCACCGGCTGCCGTAGGAAGACATCAGACCAGGTCCAAGCATCCGACACTTGGCAGAGCGGCGATGCCAACTACAAGCGGCGGAATTCGCCGGCGCTGGCCTCCACGGTGGCATGAGAAACACGTAACAACTCAGTGGTTGACAGGCGCCTTGCCAACTAATAAGTATCTGGTCTTGTATATTTTTGGGAAAATATATTATAGAGGTTTACTCACCGAGCATCTGGTTTTGGAGTTTGGATTCCCCTCATTTTTTAGGACGCGAAGTCGGTTAATGCTTTTCAAGCCACACAGGCCTCTCCCGCTAACTCGCTGCAGCAATTGACAGGATGCAGACACTCAAGGGACTTGGGAAGCAAACTTGGTAGGAAAGTACCATATAGGAGACTAGTTTTGTTGTCCTAACAACATAAAAGGTGAAAACAGGAGGAGTATTAGTGAGACAACCAGAGCTTCCCAAATGGAGTGAGGGCGGCTTCTGGGAAACTTGAGCTTCCTTTATCACTCAAAAGCTGGAGTTATCAACCACCATTCTTCATTTGATAAGGGTTGTACCATGTACCTAAGGCTGCAATCCGAAGAGTTGTGCGCTAGGTATCTAATAAAAGCACATTGGTCAAGCACTAAGACTCAGGCGCTAGCTCCGGGAAGGAACACCCTCTAGCTCAATCAAGATGGAGCACATGCAAAATTCTTGCAGCAGGACCCGCATCATCGGGTTGCCAGGTCGGCATTTACATTAATTATCTCCAAAGACATGTATGATATATATGAGAGCTGACTTCAACATCATACGTGCATATATATATGATAGAGAGAGGGAGCTAGATGTGCTTCCATGATTTAGTTTAGAGCAGTCTTAACAGTAATAAGACGCAAAGAAAAAAGTATCTCCAATAGCAGACTTAATTTGATCATCTTAATGGCTTCATTCTTTTTTACGGGATTATTGGCTTCATTCTTTTTTACGGGACGCGATGCTTTAAAAAAAATAGTCAAACACATGAGGCAGAGAGGGAAACAAATCGAGGCGACCAAGACGATCGACGCCAAGAGTCGACAGCAGCAAACGCGAGTGCAGGCGGCTTCGAAGCTAGGCGACGAGATGGACGGCGGGAGCGTCATCGACTTCTCAGGCGCAAAGATCAGCGGGGACATCGACAGCCGCAACCCCTCCATCTTCCTCCCGCGCCTGCAGCCAGCCGCCTGCCCCCTCGTTGCCCTCGACATCGGAGGTAGCTGCCATGCTGGTTTTGGCCAAACTTATTCAAAGGTTTCCTGAGCGAAATCTTGGCTCATTTTCTCTAACGTGTGATGACGTTGTGGTGGCTTCAGGTACTTTAACAAAGCTTGTGTACACGGCAAGCTGCGGGGACGGGAGCGACGGCGCCGAGCTGCGGTTCGCCAACTTCGAGAGGCGCCGGCTCGACGACTGCTTTGAGTTCCTCCGGTCGGAGGGGCTCATCCGCTGCGAAGGTACGTCGCTGGTTGTAGCTCTCATCGCCTGGCTCTTTGGTTTACGTTATCGTTATACTACTTGTTTCGTCGTTGCTTTCACACTCTTCGATCTTCGTATTAAAACTCATAAAGGTAGCAGTTTTTTTTTTAGGGATATAAAGGAAGAAGTTAACATGTGGGATCTAATTAACTGGCCGCAGCAGTTTTTCTCGATCAAGTCACATCTCGCGACTTACGAGGCCAAACTACATGAAAATAGGAAGAGGTTACATAAAGAGTCAAGTCGCAAATCCTATACGCAGCATGCACTATGGGGAGCTTACCTGTAGCATGCTTTAGAATTGGTACTGGCTGAAGTCGAAGGGTGTGCGCTAACTCCGGGTGGGGAGGCTGTGAGGACAACTGTCTTCGCAGCCAGGTAATTCTAAAAGCTAGAATCCACAATCAGAATCACAATCTCCTGGCACGAGGGATTTTGAGTTGAACAAACTCATTTATCTTACAATCCGTGTCTTTATTTTCAAATTCGTTTGAACCATCGTAATCCTTACAATCAATGCAACAAAACAAGTTCCCATTTAGACACATCGTTTTGAATTCTTAAAAATAAAAATATTGTCTCAACATTTTTCTTGTAAAAAAGTTATACTTCAAATGTTGAATTGAGGTATTCACAAAATTTGATCCCATATGGATATAATCTTTTTATTTTAAATTTATGAAATCTAATTTTTATGTATTATTTCAACATTTTCTTCTACAACTCCAACATTTTTACAAAAAAAAAAATTGGGTTGTATATTTAAATGTGGAATTACTTATTACCAGATGTTGAATCTAGTCATCTTAATATTTGAACCGGTTTTATACTTTTCAATATTTTGTTAAAAATATTGAATTTTTGTTTGAAGATTTTTGAATTTTACTTTAAGTAGTAATGTTGAATCAAGTTTCTAAAAATGTTGAGTATATTTAGAAAGATAAAATATATTAATAAATCACTAAATAATTAAGTTGTTGATAAAAAATGAATAAGGAAAAGGAAAAATACATACCTGAGCCATTAGATCTGGATCTCATCCTGAGGTGAAATTCCTTTCTTTTGCATTGGACCCTCTATAGCAGTCGTATTCGTTTTATTAAGTTTTTTAGTTATCCCTTTTCAATATTGTTTTGTTTTAGCTGATCTTAGTATCGGTGTGTGTGTGTTTTATGGTCTGCCATTTCAAGTGTCTCTCCTATTGGTGTTCTTAGCTCACATCTTATTGGGCCTGATGGGCCGCGGTACTCCTAAGCTAGGAATAGTGCAGGCTACATATATAGGAGGCCCCGGGTCAAGTAGTAGAAGTGAGTTTTACGGGACTAATGTAATGTTTTCGATCGTGTTTTCTGGACTTAAATTGCAATATTTATGTCAGGGACATGGTCAAGCAATGAAAACATGGGGCTAAAGGTATGTTATTCTTATGCTTTCTTATTTTATATATGATTATTCATACAAAAGGGCTAGGTGGACATTAGCAAGCCACTAGGTGTGCCTAGGTGTATGGTTTTTATACTTTTAAGTTTAAAAAATATATACTATAAAAATAGAAAAAATAAGAAAAACTTTACTATTAGCACTTTATGATCTACAACATATTTTAATATTGTCAGATTTCATGTGTACCATTGCTCACCTGTACTAAGTAAAATATGGATCGAGATTATGCACAGGCTACAGGTGGTGGTGCATATAGCTTTGCTGACAATTTCCGAGAGAAACTTGATGTTCATCTTGACAAGCTCGATGAATTTGAATGTATAGTTTCTGGAGCAAACTTTTTATTGCAGGTAAGCCACGCAATGCACGTGTCATATTATCACTTTAATGCAAAGAACTAAAAAAATATTTCATCATCTTGTACCATTGTTTGTACTTACATTATTCTTTTGCTTTGTGCCATTTATTATTTTATATATATGGTACCATATAGCACTCTTAAGTGAGTTACATTGTGAGCGCATTATAACAAGCACTTGTTCTCACTCTGTACCCAATTTTTATTTAATTGATGTCCTATTGCAGAATATTCCTGATGCAGCCTTCACATACATGGATGGAAAAACAAGTACATTTGATGTTTCAAATAATTTGTTTCCATACCTTATTGTCAACATTGGGTCAGGAGTCGGCATGATAAAGGTTGTAATGCTTCTTTATGAGACTTTCATGAGCAGTTCACAAATCAACTCATACAGTCATGTTGTCAAGTATAATGTAGGTCAATGGAAATAGAAATTTTGAATTTGTAACCGAGTCAAATATCGGCGGTGCTTTCGTGTTTGGTTTAGCAAAACTTTTAACAGGCTGTAATAGGTAATATCAACTTCTACCATGTCATATTACGGCAGTGCTATTCTGCACCCAGGGTGTAGAATAGTTATTCTGCACCTAACTAATAATTACTGGACAAATCATCAGTAATTATTAAAATTACTGAACAAAATTTCATGATTTTTACTGGACATGATCATGGAACGTCAATTACTAAACATTTTTAATATTGTCGTGCACTCAGTTCAGTAATTTATGATGATTTTCTTCACTAAAAAATTACTGGGTGCAGAATAACTATTCTATACCTAGGGTGCTGAATAGCATTCATATGTCATATTATGTCTATTTTAATATTTATCCATTAACTGATTTGTTACAATTTTCTTAGTTATGGTGAGTTCTTGCAACTATGTGAGAAAGGGGACAATTCAGTTCTTGATTTACTTGCTAAGGACATATGTGGAGAATTTATCAGCCAAGAGGTTTGTTTATCTTCACCCTTTTTGTAATAATTTTATATGAAATATATGTTCTCTTTTTTTCGTGAAAAACATTGCACAGACGCACGTGCTCACATACGCACATGCAAATTCACCAGCTTCACTTTTTATTTTGGTAGATGTGCTTTTTTCCTTCTGTTTAGTTTTGGTGGGTCATTATAGTACTGTAATGTGTACACCAGCATTTGTTATGCTAAAGTTGATAAAATTTCATCAACACTTGCGTAGGATTCTCCAACAAGTAATTTCATCAATGATTGATGTTGTACATACATCAATTCTTTTGAAGTAGATTGGTCGGGAAATTCTTGCACCATTTATTTTTATACCACTTTGTGTTTATTCCTATTCTAGGAACCTTTAGTGGGCCATAAAATTGAAGGTCCAGAATTTGCAGCTTGTTTATCCTTTTTTTTTTACAGTCAAATTCATGACAATATTTTATCATGTAATTTTTTCACATTTTAAATTGTTCACATTCATCAAGAGTGTTGGTTCCTTTGGCATGGTTGATTGTCTTTCTTTTTTTGATGATATAGCAAGGACTTTCGGCATCAACTCTTGCTTCTAGCTTTGGGAAAGTTATTACTTCTAAGAAAAAGCTAGCTGATTACAAGCCTGAAGACCTTGCATCCACATTGTTGAGTGCCTTCACATATAACATTGCACAAGTGAGTTTATTTTTCCATGATTTATTATACTAGAATTATACTTTTGGAAAGAGAAACTATTGAAACAAGTGAACAATTTTGATCAACTGCACATATATGTTACATTGTTTTTGCTCAAATAATTCATTATTGAGAAGGTATCTTGGTAGATTTAATTATTATTTTCAAGAGATTTTTATAAGCTTGACCTCTTTTCTAAGGTTACCTGTGGAGAGCAATCAATGCTTTCGTTTGTGGAAAGAAACATGATGGTGGCAATGGCAGAGGCTATTCTTTCTTAGGGATCCACCTTTTTTTTTGTTTCACTGGGGTTTTTTGTTGTTGTTGTTGTTGCTATTACCATTTTTTGATATTATTTTTGGATTTTCTGCTATTGCTACTATTTTTCAGTTTTAATATGGAACTCATGGTATGTGCAGATTGCTTACCTTGCTGCATCACTTTTGGGCCTCCAGAGAGTCGTCTTCAGTGGATCATTTATATGTGGACACAAAAACACAATGGATAATATTTCTTATGCAATTGATGTTTGGTAAGTGTGTGTCTATGTTTGTTTTTAAATCTCTCTATATTTATACCTGCAATACAAGCAAGATAAAAATTACATATACTAGCTAATATATTTTAAGTTAATTAATTTGTACCGTAACTCTTTGGATTTGTCATTCTATGTTCTACATGTTTGGGCTTCTTATTTCTCAGTCTAGGTGGCTCAGAATCTAAACACATGTTATTTCATTAATTAGGTCGCAGAGCCAAATCCGAGTTGTTTTCTTACGACACGAAGGGTATTTAGGAGCAATTGGTGCCTTAATGAGTTATGTTGATCCCAGTCATGAAAACCTAACTAATGAAGAATCAACGGAGACGGTGAGTCATTACAACAATTTCCTTCATCTGTTTCGCATTACCCCCTAACCTATTTAAAAAACGAGAAGTTTCAATTCTAAACAAACTTTACTATTCAAAATGTTGGTAATAAGTAATATGCCCATTAAAGAAGCATATTTGGCTCCACACACGCGCGCGCGCGCGCGCGCACACACACACACACACACACACACACACACATGACAGATGGATCTACAGCCTACGTATAATTTTATATTAAATATCTTTCCTCTCAATTGTGGATTCCCTTCTCTACTTTGTGTTGTTGTAGTATTCGCTTCGTGACTGCCTGACACCTATTAATCGGACCTCAGCACATGAACAAAATGATAGTGACATATTTCCATACCTGTTCATTAACATTGGATCAGGTATCAGCATGATAGAGGTTGGTATAATGTTTCTCTTTTCATTACCATATTCCTTACTACTCAGCAATTATCAGCAAAGAGCTTTCATAATTGTCATGGACAACATGTTTTATGAGTAGGTATCCGGCAAAGGGAAGTTTAAGAGAATTACAAGATCCCATCTAGGAGGTGGGACTATCCTTGGCCTTGCAAAGCTTTTGACTGGTTGTTCAAGGTATTCAATGACTAGATTTGTAAACATATGACTATCTTATTTGTTCTAAAACCTGTCTTTTTAATTTCACATCCGTGTTCCCTTTTAGTTATGAAGAATTCTTAGAGCTGAGCGAGATGGGTAACAGTTTATCTATCGATTTGACTATTGAGGACATATGCGGTGAGGGTTATCGCAAGGTATTTATCCAGTCTCGTATGTAGCCTTTTGAAGTTTTTGCCTTTGGTCTTAAATAATACAAAATGTAAAAATCATATTAATGTTAAGAAAACTAAGTGTTCAAAAAATTGGGAAGTACGCAGTATTATCTATTCCACACAACTAATCGAAGGCTAATAAGTAGCACGTGTAACCAGGCATACCAAATAATCATATGTAATACTAATTGAAATGCAACTTTGTAAAGAATAAAAACAAGATTTTGGCCTTTCACCTTTGACATTCTCAATAAATCAAGGTATCATGTCAACATTTGATTTTCTTATCTATTATAAAAACTTTTTTAAAAAAAGTATGTGCAATGTGTTGCAGTGCTTTTAAGTTTTGATCTATTGCATCATGAAACCTCTTTGGTACAAGACATATTAGTACAGGTTGTGTGAGTATTCTCATGATACATTCATTAATTCATGTTTCTGTTTACTTCAGTATGGCTTTCCATCATCCTTTGTTGTGGGGAGTTTTGGGAAGGTGAACTCAAGCAAACTTTCAGAATATAAACTAGAGGATATTTGTGCATCTTTGTTGTATTGTTTCATTTACAACACTGGACAGGTATTTGGTATATCCCAAAATTGTTATTATTAGGTGCCATCCATTAATTACCAGAGACCTTACCTTTTCTTCTCTTCTACTAGATAGTTTACCTCGTGACTAAGATTCTAGGCGTAAAGAGGATTTTCTTCAGAGGTGCCTTCGTCTGTGATCATGAAAAGATTATGGATGAGATTTCTCGTTTCCTAAAACATAGGTTTGAAGTTTTTTATTACTAGTGATGCAAAAATTTGCTAACACCATTACAAGGCTTGCTTCGAACATCCACTTTATTTGTGACCAGTGATGTTTTGCCTATTTTTTGTTCCTTGCTTCTAGGTTCAAGGGTGGAATTCAGGTGACATTTATGTGTCATGAAGGGTTCTTGGGGGAACAAGGAGCATTTTGGAGTTATCAAAACATGGGTATTGATGCCTTGGATGGACCTAAAGACATCAGGGAAGTCTTGCTTGGTGCTCCGTACACTGGACAATTCCAGTCTTTACCTTTAGCTCAACAACAGAAGGATGTAAGCAGGGTTTTTTGTGATGATGTAACGAGCTAAGTTACGACTGGGTTTTATAGTTAATCGCAATAGTTTTTATTTTATTTGTTTGTGTGTTTTAATTGTAGGGGCAAAACAAGAGAGTTGAAAGGCAAGTAGAAAGCTTAAGGCATGAAGATGTTGTACTGAAGGCTGATGTTGAGCTATTAACGACTACAACTAGAGAATGAAGTGCTGAAAGCTAAGTTGGTAGACAATGGTGTGCAAGAGATTGAGGTTGAGTGTTTACGAAGAGACAATGCATAGCTCAATGCTAAGTTGTTAAGATCAAGTGAGCCCATCAAATTTATGAAGAAATAGAACGCAAGGCTCATTTGCAATGGAACATAAGACTATTCATATATATTGGAGGAGTGCTGTTAGGCAAAAACTAGCAAGGGACATTTCCCATCAATGCTCTTTTATCGTTACACTACTTTTCGATAAGTATCAGTTGTGGTGTGTGTAGGGGAGGGAGGGGGGGGGGGGGGGGGGGGAGGGGGTTGAACGACAAGAGATCAGCTCAATAATGTGTGGTTTGTCTTTTGGTTTTGCTCTATGGATAACCATGGCAAAATCATTCTTGAATCTGACTTGGCATGATGCATATATTGTTGGTGATTCATTATTAAAGATGTGATTGTTCCTAGCCATCCATACTACCCAGCTCACTCATAATTACCACCTCCATGAAATATCTTTATGAAAATATTCGTTCTTACTAGCAAAATCTAAGAGATTTGGTGTGTAGTTGGCATTATCTTAATGCTCGGCCCTTGCTCCCCGATTTATGTGACTGGCAAGTCCTTTAACACATAGGCTTTTGAAGCCTCCAGGGCATTGAATTTTTGGACATGTCCAAGGTTTTAGGTTATTAGATGGCTTTGATAATGCGGTTGTTAAGTAGTTGTCACGTTCTATTGTACCCCTCTTCATACGAGAGATCAGAAAGATGCACTACGGTCCTACGGATATAGGAGCTTTTTTGTGTTGTAGTAATACTTATTTTTCAAGGTACCGTGTAGCCTAATGGCTTATTATGTTCAATTTAATATAATGCCTTCCTTTTCAAAAAAAAAAAAACCATTGAAGATCTTACACGAGTTGCTTATATTCCAAATGGGAAAGTCTTACATCCCAATAAGAAAGAAAAAAAATGGCAAGCAGTTTTTGTTTTACGCAATGTACACATCAGATCACTCTCAAGCAGATTTGAGTTCGTGATTTGTCTCAACAAATAAATAACAGAACAAGAGATGAAAATCCAAAAAATAAAAATTGTAACGACGCCTGAGAGATTCGAACTCTCGCGGGGAAACCCCATGTACTTAGCAGGCACACGCCTTAACCACTCGGCCAAAGCGTCGGTGGTGATATGGATATGTCTGTGTTTTATACAACCAGAAAAATAGTAGAAGAAATGTGTCTAGTCCTGGCATGCCACAAGCACGTTCTTCTTCTGCCATTAGTTCCGATTCGATGAAAACACGCTGACGCGGAGGCATGTAATTGGCTGTCGCCTGAGTCAGCAAAGTAGAGCACATGCCACTCCTTGGATTGCATCAATAGGTCAGCCGTGCAAATGTTATCTTCGTTCCCGTGCTAAAGTAACATGCTTAATTACATGCCTTGTTTCCGGAGAGAGACCGAGCCGAACACTTTGCATAAAGCGACACAATGAGATTACATGGGTACTTGCCACGTCAGATACTCATATGAACATTGTGCAACCTACGCTTGCTGGTCTCGTGAATGTACAAGCAATCGATGGTCTTGCGAAGCAAGCATGGGTTCGGGACTCATGACGATGCAAAGCACTGAGCACTTGCTTGGCTTGCAAGAGGCAGCTTGACTGCCTGGAGCCGCGTCCGGAGAACCAGGGCGCCACGTGAGATCACGTTACCTTGTCGCTGTCCCTCCTGTTAGTTTTAGGATCAAGCCGTCACAAACAGGATCTCCCGTGGTCTTACGCTATCAATCATCAGCAAACGCCAGCCTCTCCAAGACATTGTTCAACCAGATCTGCCGGGCTCCAAGCTCTTCTTGAAAGGATCGGAGTAGCCTGTGACACGAAAACGCATGCTGATAAAGGTTTCAGTAGTGGAAACAAAACGTGCAGGCTTGCGCCTCCTTCCTTCGCCCACAAGTGCAGCCCAGACCGGAGCCGAACAACACGTATCTGAAACCCCAGAGCACACCACCGCTAGCGTACAAGCCTCACTCAGACGGCTTATATGGCACAAGCTTGCTTGCTGACGAGCTCTATATAAGGCAGTCCATTAAAGAAGTCGAGTAAATCATTCGCACATCACAAACCATCACTTCCATCGTAAGCAGAACATCTCTGGTCACTGATCGCGTACGTACGTTCGATCCTGACAAGCAAGTTGGTCAGTTAGCAGCAATGGACAGCGCAGAGGCGGCGTCGTGGAGCATCTCGCCGGAGCTCGGCGGCGCGCTGGCCAAGGTGGCCGTGTTCGCGCTGGTCCAGGCGCTGGTCTACCTGATCCTGCGCAAGTCGTCGGACGTCTTCTCCCCGGCGATGGCAACCAGGTCGCGCAGCTTCCGACCGATGCGGAGCATGAGCGTGCGCCGCGTGCTGGCCTCGTTCTCCGACGTCCCCGTCGGCATCCCGGAAGACGGCGGCGCGCCTTCGCCTTCCGCGCCGGTGGATCCCGCCGGGGATGACAGCGCCAGCAGCTGGTTCATCAAGCAGTGAGTTGAGCTCAGCTCAACGGTTCTTGGATGCTCTGACGAACCGTAGTGTGGTACTAATTAGTACCGTACGCAGTAAGAATTCTCCATAGCCAAAAAAAAAAAGAGTAACAGTTCGTGATGTAAATTGTAGTATTTGAGGTGTGACGTCTACCAGTGTATATGGTGTATGCATATAAATCGCTAGTTTGTATATTGAGCTGAATTCGGTGTGTGGATTGCTTGATTCTTTCTTAACATGTTATTATTGTCTCTCCTCAGTTCCTAATTTGGTTTCGTTGTTGCCGTGTACGGCCGAAACAACATGTTACTATCGGTTTCGTTGTACTCCTTGCGTCAAGCTTTGCGTACTTTGGGTTTAAGGAGCTTTAAAAGGCTACCAGAAGATGTAACAATGTGCAATGGAAATCTACCTTTGCACGTTTGAGGTGTGACGCGGACCAATTCCTGTCCTGTCCTGCCACGTTCTCGCTTTCTTTTGGTTGGAAGACCCAACATTTTCTTTATCAGAAAACAGAATACTTTAGGTTGAATATTAAATACATGGCAACGTATCCTATGAGAACCAGGTTCGTGTGAGAACTATGAGAATTTCAATCTGGACCATATGATTTTGATCCAATGGGGCGTATGAATTCAGGTGGGAGGGTAGATTTGCAAAATCACCGCCCACTTAATAATACTTTTGCAAATTCCCCCTCCCACCTCTCCCTATACGCCCCCCCTTGGATCAAGATCATGTGGCCCAGATTGAAGTTCTCATAGTTCTCACACGAACCTGGTTCTCATAGGATACGTTCCCATACTACTTATACAGTACCAAATTAACTGTGACACGCCGAAGTCATCTCGAGGACAGAGGAGGGAAAATAACCCAGGTACAGAATCTCATTGAGAAATGAATCGACACGTCCAGACATCATATTCAACCTAATTATAATACTACAATCTATACAATGTATTTAGGGAGCGTATCCTATGAGAACCAGGTTCGTGTGAGAACTATGAGAACTTCAATCTGGGCCACATGATCTTGATCTAAGTGTTTGAAAATGATCCAGATTGAAGTTCTCATAGTTCTCACACGAACCTGGTTCTCATAGGATACGTTGCCAAGTAGTATAGACTCAAAACAAGTGGGCCTGGTGTCACAACTTCACAATTCACAAACGGAAGCTGGAGCCCAGCTATAGCCCAATTCATCTCATAAACGGGCTGATCTAGCCCATCTCCGCTTAGATGCAGCTGCTTTTTCCATTTTTCCAAGGAAATATGCGTCTCTCTACTGCCCGTCTGCGGCTAGTGTGTTCGTCTGCAGGGGCGGAGCTACGTTGAAGCCATGGTGTCACAGCCTCACAGGACACGAACGACTTTACGGGACGACGATATACTCCTGTCTTCTTTGCAATGAGTGACACCAGCGGCCCATGTCTTGTGACACCACAAGGCTCTCAAAAATAGCCGTAGTTACCTACTCTCTCCATTCTTTTTTGTTAACGTTGTGTCTGAAACGTCAACAAAAAAACAATGAAGGGAGTAATTGTCCAATGCTTTGCTCAGTCATTGAGTCGTTCCCGCTAAATCTCCTGGCTCAATTACTTCCACGAGACCAAATCCTGCAGTCCAAGTAAGTAGCCCCAGGATGTTTTGCTTTAGCTCTGGGATATAATTTCCCATCCGATTTGCTGATTTTCTATCTTGCTTACATTCCAAGCGGGCTAGGAAGGAATCCTTAATCTTACGCATGTTCATACTTAAACAAAAGAAAGACAAAATACGTCAAAAGAACATCTAGCTAGAAGCCAGAGGATCAAGGTAAAATAAGATAGTATTTGATCAGAGATCCTTTTTTGAGTATTCGTTAATTTTGAGTCATACGATTTTCTTTTCTTTTTAGTCCACACTACCACTTATAGGAGAATCGGTAGTGGGCGAAGCTTGGAGGGGTCCGTCATACTCCATCGATTTAGCAGGGTGGGGACAACCGGAGGTTAAAGATAAACATTGTTTTTTTCTCATGGACAGAATAAAATTCCATTTTCAAACACTTGTAGCACAGCAAATCTTCATTATTACTAGAAACCTTGACCTTGTTAAGAGTTGACAGTGACACCATCGACCGAAAATCTTGGCTCCGCCCCTGTTCGTCTGCCGTTATGTTCCTGCTTAGCAATCAGAGGCAACACTGGTATTCAATCAGATTCCTTCTTTATGAAAATAATTTTTAAAGTACAGCTAATTTCCTTCAAAAAAGCAATCAGAAGCTGAAATGTGGGTGTACAAACTAGAAAGTCCAAATTGCTCCAGCTCCATTTACGCCGGCCCGTTCTTTGTTCTCTGACGGCCTAGAGAGAGTATATGGAGGCTCCACTACACATGAAGCTGCAATGGCTCAAATCCCCCGCACATGCCCGCTACTCCCCATCCTTTTCTCCCAAGATCAAAAGAAGATGGAGCCAGTAACTTGCCACTGGTCCTCCACTTCTTCACACTATATGCCGAAAGCGAGAACGTGGCCGCCACACAAAGGTCAACGTCGCACTGACGAGGCAGGACCCAAATCGCGTCTCCTTCGAAAGGACAAACCTGAGCCTTTTAACCGTTTCCTTCCATCCATGCCCGTGGCGAGAGCAACTGCTCCGGCCGAAAGCCTGGAAGTAACCGGCGACGCAGACGCACCCCACCGGTGATGGAAGCCTGAAACTGAATCGCGCCTTCTCCGGGCGCTGGATGTGTGCCGTCACGTCCACCGACGCCGGAGGGGAGAGTGACGAGTGACTGGAGTGAGGACTGAGCTAGGACCGGAGAAATGGGCCGGTCGTGGCATGGCCCCTGCCGCACTGGACCAAACCGGCAAGTGCCCGTTACCATGGCGGGGCCCGCGCTTTATGCTGATTTCTTCCTGTAGGCAGTGTCCTGTAGGAGACACGGCTGGGCTGCCCGGCCTTCCATAATTACCTGGGCTCGGCGTCCCTGCACTGACGCGCGCACACAAACTCCGTGAGATCTCACCATTGCCGACCTGACGCAGGCGGGAGCCGGGTAATTTGCGCGCATCGCGTGCCCTCGTCACTTCTTCGCTTTCAGCGTTTGGAACGCAGGAATTTTACAAGAATTTTGTAGGAATTTCACAGGAAACAGTTCAATTCCTGCAGGAATAGAGAAGAAATCCTCTATTCCAAACGGGGCCTAAGGGCCCTTCACACAGACCACTCTCCCATCCATTTCAGATTACTCGGCTTTCGCTCGACGGGTGCTGCGAGAGAGACGCCACTTTTAAGCGAGACGTCCATCGATCCCACCAGCTTGACACAACTCCGCTACACGGTCGCTGCCGCGTAGGCCGTCTCGTCGACCTGAGGCTGCGTGCACGCCATTACCGAGCGGCTTTCTTTGCTTTCCTTCCTTTTACCTTTACAAATAGTACTAGGAGTACCACCATAACCACAAAGCCGCAATCAAAGTGCCACGCCCTTGCCTTGCTTCCATCGTACTCCATGGATCTACGTACGTAAGTACATCTACTAGTACTGACCACTTTCTCCTCGGAATGCCCGATAAATAATGACCACTTTAGTAAATAAAGGCACGGTAGCGAAACATGGAATGGGAACCACGCTATATAATGATGATCAGGCACGGTAGTAAAAGTATTTCAGCCGATCAACGAACAAAAGCAGACTATTCGAGCAGGTCGTCTCAGGGCAATTAAAACAATGGAAGAATCGGCAAGGCCGAATCTCCGGAAAGCAACGCCGCACCAAAGCAGCATCAGAACACGCAGAAAGCCACATAACGGTGCTGGCGATCGCCTGCGGCATGGTCCCTTTGGAAGACGATAGAGCGACGACCGGGGGGGGGGGGGGGGGGGGGGGGGGGGGGGGTTTGGGGCCGCATCCGCATGTGACTCTCGCAACGAATGTTCGAGGCTGCACGCTAATTAAACGGCAAAGTATGGTGGGATCTGATTATTGTGTTCGATTAGATCCTGATTTATGTGCTCCAGAGCTGTGGATAGTTTAATGCGACTCTTGTCGCTGTGTCTGGCCTCCGGGTTCAGGTTGCGTGTCCGTTCCGTTCCGTTTTGACTCGATCGGCATTGCGCTCAGTAGAGACCTGCCAAATTCGGCTCAAATGGGAATACAACGAGAGTGATCGATCTGCCAAACTACTAACTACACCTGGCCGGTCAGCGCCGCGGGACAGTGTCGAGTGAGTGAGCTGCGACCTAACGCGCGCCTTGCAGATTTACACTTCTACAGTAGTATTATTTGTACCTTTATTCAAACTTATGTTATGCAGCAAGAGATGCCTCAATTCATTTCATTTGACAAATAAGCAAATTTCTCGCGTCCGGACCGGAGGTTTATAGTGCGCCGGAAAAGGCCAAGCACGGGACTGGCTACTTTAGGATAACATAATTTTTTCGGCTTACTAGATGTAGCCTAAGATTTGCGTATTAACCTTGTATGTATTTCAAATCTTCATGAAACGAGAATGCAGAAGGACCATATTATTCAATTCGATTAGGGCGTCACGGACAATATCATGACCATTGACCCAACAGGAGCTTGTAACAATGCCTGTCAGCCACAAGCATCTGGTGGGCCTAGGGCGCGCTCGTTGCGCCCCCTTTAAATTTTAGAGGAGTTTAAACTAAATTTTTTTTGTTTTAAATAAAGTTTAATTACAAAATTAACTACAGAACCCTGGTCTAATTCACGAGACGAATCTAATGAGGGTAGTTAAGTCGTGATTAGACGATGGGTACTGTAGCATTACTATAGTATCACTGTAGCAAAACATAACTTAATTAGGCTCATTAGATTCGTCTCGTAAAGATGTACCCATCTGTAAAAAGGTTTTATCAGTAGACTTTATAAGTACTAGATTCTGGGGGGTGTTCGTTGCTTTAGCATTTAGCATTTAGACCTGTCACATCAAAGAGAATCTAATTATTTAAGATTACTAAATAAAATTTAATGACAAAACCTTTTTACAGATAGGTACATCTTTACGAGACAAATCTAACGAGCCTAATTAATTTATATTTTGTTACAGTGATGCTACAGTAATGTTACAGTAACCAGCGTCTAATCACGGCTTACCTACCCTCGTTAGATTCGTCTCGCGATTTAGACCAGGAGGTCTACAGTTAGTTTTGTAATTAAACTTTATTTAATACTCTTAAATGACAAGATTCTTCCCTCTAAATTTTAGACCCCATGCAACGAACACCCTCTCTATTTGTTACGAACACCCTCTTAAATTTAGAGGCTCTAAAACAACGAACGCACCCCTACTATCCCAGAATCGACCGGCGACAAAAGCCAGTGACGTGGCTAGTGTTACGAACTACTCCCTCAATGTAGGGTTTTTTAGCTTTCAAACAAGAAAATAGTCAAAGTGGTAAAAGACTACCATACCTTTTATTTTTAACTCAACTCACACCTCCACCAACCCTCCCACCAACCACAGAGTTTATCTTATATACAAAACTACTTATATTTAAAGAAAAATATCGAACTCCAAAACTACTTGTATTAAGGGATAGAGATAGTACTACACACTATCCCCAAAACAAGTTGTGCCTTAGAGTCGATCTCATTAAAGTGGCTTAAGTTCATTGATAGAAAGTGTACAAATATTCACGATACTAAATTAATATAATTAACGCTATCATAACTTATATAGTTTTATAATAAATGTTGGTATTTTTCTACATAAAAATGATTAAAATTAAGTTAATTTGAATTCCACTAACTCTAAAAATAAACTTATTTTAGGACAAAACAAGTAAGCCTAACTCATTGCCGAGATTGCAGATGTACAGTTAGACACTCGAGTTTCAATTCTTTTCTATCTGCACAAAACATCACCTTATACCTCTAGGTTGGTCGAGTAGTTTGGCCCACCTATGCATGGTGTTAGGGAGCCGCCTTTTTAAAGTGTGTTTGGTTACTCGCATGAGCCTAGTTTGTACCGGTGAATTCGTATAAACTCACAGTGAAGAACGTTTGGTTGCCTGTATGAGCGGATGCAGCCTGCATAAATGGATGCAAAAATACCCTTTCATCCTGGTTCGGTGGATACGCCCAGATTGGCCTGCTCCACTCATGCAGGCTCAGTGGATGCACTGCTTTTGCTTCAAGCCCACTCGTCAGTCTCACAGGCAGAGTCACTTGCATTCGCTCATGCAACCAACCAAACATCTTTACAAGATTCACTGCGTCCGCTCATGCAACCAACCAAACACTCTCATTTTATGATCACTACATCCACCCAGCCTGCTTCTTCTCATCCAAGATATACGATGCAACTCTATAAAAACGCATGCGAGCAACCAAACACACCTAGCTTTCTATCCTTTTATACACTTTTATACTCGGAAAGCCACGGTTAAAGCGCCGTCCTCTTGCCTTGCTTGAATCGCACTCCAGGGATTAGTGAACACTTTAATTCTCGAAGTGATCAAATAATAATTATGACCAGTTTTTTTAAGTTAAAAATGGTGGAAATTGTGACCCGCAGGATCAACAAACAACCCTCGCAAAAAAAAAAAAAAAAACGAAACGAGAGACGGCACAAGCGGGTGGTCATCAGGGCAATAAAGAATGGAACTATCGGCAAGATCGAATCTCCGGAAAGCAACACCTCACCAAAGCAGCGTGAGGCCACCCAAGCAGTCCCGAAACAGTGTTCGTGATAACATCCGCATATGGGTCCAGCAAAAGGAGATTATCCATGGTGCATCCGTGCATGACGGTGTTTGTGTTTGTTTGGGGCGCATGTGACTCCAGACGAATGTTCGAGGCTGTGTGCTTATTTTAATGGCAAAGCTTACATGTGAGTGCAGTGTGGTACTACTCCATTGGATCCTGATCTCCGCGCACCGGACTGTGATGACTCATAGTTTAAGACGACACTTGTCTGCGTGCGTTGCGCATTGCTTCAGGATGCGTCCGTTCCGTTTTGACCCGGCTCTGCGCTTATTAGTAGGGACCGGCCAAATTCAGCTCAAAATAAGATGAGGCGCGTGCCAATGTGCTCAACCCTGGAACCGTGGAGTCAACCGCCCCCTGCATCGAGTGATATAGTGAGCTTGGACCTAACTCTCGCGCAGACTGAACTCTCACCACTACGAATGGTGATGGTTCTCATCTCAGCATTGCCTGCCTATGGATGCTTGTTCTGTAATTGGTTGAACCAACGACAGCTCCCGTTTAAAATGAACGGTCTTCAAGTAATTTATCAGAAAATTATCGATAGAGTGTGCAACTTGAACAAATTTCGTAAGTTCTCAGATGGAACTTTCGACGGCAAAAGGCAAAGCACGCACCGGACCGGCTGCTTTTGGATAACAGTAATTTTTTACGGTTTCTGATATTAGATCCACCCCGTACACTTTTTGAGCCTTGATGCTGAAAGTCCAAAAGTGACGCGGCACCGACGACGCAAAGCGACCACCTGTACGGATATGGCTTGCTAGATGCATGCAAGTGCGTGAGCAGTGGCGGAGCGTGCACCAAAACGTAGGAGGGGCCAATTTCACAAATCCGGAGCTGTTGCGCTGCGTACACGAGCTGTTTCTTGCGTCCATGTCGTGCGTCTGGAGTTCACGGCTTCGTGCGGCCGTGTCGTGCATCTGCCGTTGCAGTGCGTAGTGCGTACGCGAGACTGGATGTTAAGCTGTTAGTTTGAATCACTGGCCTATCGGGTGCTGAGTTGCAAATTTTGCATCGGGGAAGGGGGGGCCGGGGCCCTCTTTCGCCCACATGTAGCTCCGCCGGTGTGCGTGAGCTTCGTTTGTCAAATGTGCATTGATATGGAGATCTACCGTCCACCGTACCACAGCTATTAGCACATCTTACTCCAAAGTTTTCGAACAATGACATCTTACTGAAGCAAAAACAACGTTTAGTTCCTACTTCTCCCGAACTGTAGTAGTTGAAAATAATATACCAAAAAAATAAAAACAAAAATAAAAGTATTTGGTGGAAACAATATTGAAAACGATCTTAAACTTTACCGATCGTTTTCGTTTTGGGTCGGAAATTATTGGTGATGTCTTACCAATTTCACTTTATTTCTGGCCATAAATATTTTACCAATATTTTAGACCAGAAATTACCCACGTTATTTTAAAATGAATGAATAAAATATCAATTTTTTAGCTTGCCAGATTTCACTTTATTTTTTGCAACGAAGCTTGCAGATTTCGCATAAGTGATCTATAAACTTAACCATTTCCCTCTCCTGAGTTCCTTTTTTTTTTTTCAAAAGGTGCTATTTTAGCTTGTATTCCTTCATGATTTAATATATTAAACATATATTACTCTCTCAGTTTTTTTAAAAAAATATTAATGTTCAAATATGGATGATTAGTTGCCGTAGTTGCGGCGGTACCGAACTTATGACGTTTGAAATTTTGAGTGAAAACAAAAAACAGCAAACGATGTGGTGGCCTCCATCGGCATACTAATCAATGCACAACCATGAGTTTTGTGACGGCGGCATAGGTTAGACGTGGCAGGTGATGGCGCTAAACCACGCACGCTCTTGTTCATGATTTTCATAACCGAGGGAATACGTACAATTAGGCTGCGCTTTGTAGCCCACGACCTTAGACGAGTTGATCTAAACAACGAAATTCGGTTGCCGGAGACGAGTATCATTGCCGGCGGCCACGCGTCCCACGGACCACCGTCCCAGATCAGCCGGCAGGCTAGTCACGTGGCAGGATTTCACGGCGTCCATTCCGCGCTACCCGTTCTGTAGGCCCACCTGTCGGTGCCTCTCTGAATTTATGCGGCGCAAACACAGGGGCCGGCACGCCGCGAGCCGCACCCGAGCACCGGCAAAGATGGCAGGAGCATGGGCCCGCTTCCTCAGGCGCCGGTTTAATATTTGCCGTGTGTCAGCTCATGGACTCACGGTCACGGTACGGAAAAGCACGCAGCGCCGCCTGCTCCTTTTTCCGTGTGTGAGAGAAAATTAAAAATTAAAATGAGGCATAGTATAGTTACCTTAAAATCAAATGCTTCATTATTTTGTGAGAGAAAAATAAAATGAAGTACTTTAAAATCAAATGCTTCATTATTTTGTGAGAAAAAAATTAAATGTAGTATATTGATAAAACTTTCAGACATTCCTACATTCTTCTCATTTTTAGTGGCCTCTGCCACTCCATTCCTGCATTCTTCTCATTTTTAGTGGCCTCTGCCACTCTTCAAGTCGTCGCAATGGATCCACATGCACACAACATTCTGAAACATTCGTGGAACCTTAAACTTTGAAGACACCGTAAATCCAACATCCCATGAATTAGCTCAAAGCACATCTAATTCCATACGAGACATCTGAGTTTTTTTTTAGTGAAATACGAAACATCTGAGTAAGGATGCGTAATGGATTCACATCCCAATTTGCAGTTTAATTATTTTGTTACTTAATTAATCAGTCAATCAATGCGGGGGAGATACCACTTCCTCTGCTATATTTGACCAACGCAATTTAAGCAGAGAGTCAATAAAAAGGGGGGAAAAAAAAGGAAAACGCAATCTATAGACGCAGCAGTTTCTCACCATTGACATTCCTCGACCTCCTCAACAAAATCTAAACCGTGTTTATAGTTTGTTAACCTCCCGAACAACGCAATTTGCACTAGTTTCTGCTTCGCCTCCCCAAAATTCCCAAAGCCACCACCGCCTGCGCTACTACACCCTACACATGCCGCCTCCGCCACCGTCCTCTGCTCTTCCTCCCCAAAGCAAACCACTCGCCATCTCCTCCTCCTTCCTCACCACCACCACCACTACCTCCGCTTCGGCCACTGGCACTCTCGCTCGCCCCACCGCCGCCGCTTCACGGGCCCCGCGTATCCCGGAGCGTGGAAACCGCAGGCCTGTGCGGCCGCCGCCGCCGCCGCTGCCGGGCGGCATGAAGAGCCTGTGGAAGCAGAGCGGGCTGGCGTGCGCGGACGGCCGGCCCCTCAGCCCGCTCGGCGGCCGCTCGCGGCGCCGCGCGAGGCTTACGCTGCTGGGCTTCGCGGCCGCCTTTGCCGCGTTCACGGCGTACGTCGCCCTCTCGTCGCCCCCCGGCGGGGCGGCGGCGGCAGGGGGAGGAGGAGCAGGTGGGGCCTCGTGGTTCGGCGGCGTGTACGCGTCCACGGCGCCGTACCGCTCGCAGGTCTCGAGCTTCTTCTCGTCCATCTTCCCCGCGGACAACTCCCCCGCGCCCTCGCCTGAGCCGACGAGCTTCCCGGCAGGCGGATCGAGCGGCGGCGGCGAGGTGAGTCGTGATGCGAACAGTGTTCAAGTGGGAAGCGCGGCGGGAAGCAACAGCTCTGCCGCGGCTGGGTCTGGAAAACAGTTGGGAAGCGGTGGCGGTTCTCCGATCAGCAATGCCAGTGTTGGGAGTGTGCCTCCGGCCAGCAATTTGGCCGCAACCGGCATTGGCGGAAAGGACGGAAGCGGAGCTCTGACAAATAATTCTGCCACAAGTGGCGGTTCGACGAATGATCTGGTAGATCGGGATAAAGGAAGCGGCGGAAGCGCTTCCAGTAGTCAGGCCGGCGGCGGCAGTGGATCCCCAGCCAGTAGTTCTGCTGGAGACGGAGCTACGGCAAAGGCCAGCCAGGAGACTGTAGATGAGTCCAATAAGCAGCCCGGAAGTGGAAGTGGAGCCCCAAGCAATGACGTTGCCGGACATGGCAGCACGGCCAAGGTCGAGGCGAAAGATGCAGCCGGCATTCCCAGCATCAATTCTACTGGGAGTGGCAGCTTGGCGAAGGAGGAGTTGGCCACCGGATCTTCTAGTATCAAGGAAGGAAATGGAAGTGCCGTTCCAAGCAGTGGTTCTGCTGCTGGAAATAGCACATTGGTAAAGGCCAGTTCTGAAAATGCTGCTGCTGAGGCGAAAGGTAGTTCTGCTGGAAGTGGAACAGATATATCAACTAAAGGTTCAGAAGCTCAGACAGGCGGTGGAAGTGGTGATACAAGCCATAAATTAGCTGGAAGTTCTGCTGCTGCTGGAAATAGCACATCGGCGAACAGTGATGCGGGAAATGGCAGAGTGGAGCTCAACAATACCAGTGCGAGTAGTCAAGCTGGGAGTCTGGCAATGGCGGGGGAGAAAGAGGCTGGACCTCCAAGCAAGAACAACACTATTGAAGCATCTCCAGCTCTGAAGAATCCGGAACAGACTAGTGGTAAAGCCGCTTCTGATGGGAGCGGTGGTACTGCAAATAATCAGAAGGAAGCAGCTGCTCAGGGTAGTTCAGGTACAGCCCAAACAATCACCTCAAAATCTGCAAACAATAATAATGTGAGCGGGTCATCAAAAAAAGAGGTTAGTGGTTCTAATGGAAATAAGAAGGTTGACTGGTTCAATGAGATGGCCAGTTGTGATATGTTCTATGGGAATTGGGTTAGAGATGACTCTTACCCTCTCTACCCAGAGGGATCATGTCCTCACATTGATGAGCCTTTTGACTGCTACCTCAATGGCCGGCGAGATCTAGCTTACCAAAAGCTCCGTTGGCAACCCAGTGGATGCAGCATTCCAAGGTGATTCAAATGTTTCTTAGAGTAGTGGAATCAATTTTTGATGGTTTAATTTCGTGCTTGATGTATAATGCACCAATTATATTCGTGCTATGTCAGATTGAACCCAACCGACATGTTGGAGAAGCTGAGAGGGAAAAGACTTGTTTTTATTGGTGATTCACTCAATAGGAACATGTGGGAATCTCTGGTGTGTATCTTGAGGAATTCCATCAAGGATAAGAGGAAGGTTTTTGAGGCATCTGGTAGGCACGAGTTTAAGACTGAGGGATCATACTCTTTTCTATTCACGGTATGTATACTCTTGCGTTCGGATTCTACATTTGATTTATACACCTCTTTCACTAATTGAACTGATGCCCCATTTCCAGGACTATAACTGCAGCGTTGAGTTCTTCCGCTCCCCTTTCTTAGTCCAGGAATGGGAGACACAAGTTGGTAATGGGAAGAAAAAGGAAACTCTTAGGCTTGATATGGTTGAGCAATCATCACCAAAGTACAAGGATGCAGACTTTCTTATTTTCAATACTGGGCATTGGTGGACACACGAGAAAACGGCTCTTGGGTAACTAACCTTAACTGCTCGTTTGTTGAACAAGCTTCTCAAATTTGATTTTAGCTTGAAACTGACTACAGGTTAAATTTGCTACAGGAAAGACTACTATCAGGAAGGTAGTCATGTATATAGCGAGCTAAATGTTGAGGATGCCTTTCATAAAGCTCTTGTCACCTGGTCCAGGTGGATTGACGCCAATGTTAACCCCAAAAAAACCGCTGTGTTATTCAGAGGCTACTCAGCATCTCATTTTAGGTCTGCATTACTTTTTCCTACGGCAAATTACCACATGCTATTTTGATTTGCATTTACTGAACAAATGTTTTGCCGTGCATCTACCTTATGCAGTGGAGGTCAATGGAATTCAGGTGGTAGCTGTGACAAGGAATCCGAACCAATAACAAATGAACAGTACCTTTCGACCTACCCACCAAAGATGAGCATTTTGGAAGATGTGATCCACAAGATGAAAACTCCAGTTGTATACTTGAACATTACGAGAATGACTGACTACAGGAAGGACGCACACCCTTCCATCTATCGCAAGCAGAATCTGACTGATGAGGAGAGGAGATCACCTGAGAGATATCAAGACTGCAGCCACTGGTGCCTTCCTGGAGTACCAGACTCCTGGAATGAACTGGTTTATGCCCAACTTTTGATAAAACAGCATCAGATGCTCCAACAATAAAGGCAAGTACTGTTTTTGCTGGGTGCTTGTATATGAACTGTTGTTGTCTAGGATAATAGTCAACACGGTGATCAAGTGAATCCATATATAGATAAAGTTGTTCAGTTAGTGGTATCTCTCAATACCCCCACAAATTCGTCAGTAGAGGCTTATGGGACATTACATTGTAAAGTTCATATCTAGTGCTAATCAGAAATAAAGAATAGTATAGATGTGACTCTGTCTTTTGTGATTCTTTGTCTGCTTTGCCTGTGACTAGATTGATATGTAACATAGAAATCCGTTTTTTTTTTGGATAACAAATATAGCCATCCGTTATGCTAAAGCAAAAGGGACAATTATGTTTTTACCCTCACTCTGAACTCTAATTGTGATTTTACCCTCACTTTTTTGACTTTGTGATTTTACCCCTGTTTTTACAACCTGAAGCCAGAGTTAACCCCTACTGGGGGTAAAATCGCAATAGAATTATTCTGATTTTACCCATACTGAAGGTAAGATCTGGCTTCATGTTGAAAAATCAGGGGTAAATCACAAAGTCAAAAGAGTGAGGGTAAAATCAGAATTAGAGTTCAAAGTGAGAGTAAAAACACAAATGCCCCAAAGCAAAAAGAAAATCAAGTATGTTTTTTCTTTGAGCCCTTGTCATCGTTGTCTGTTTGAGTTGTTTGGTTGGTTTGTACCAAATTCATTTTATTCAGCTGTTTGGCTAGATGTGGGAGTGGCAACATGTAGTGCCTGAACTGTTTACAGGATAGACAAATTGTTATGTTTGGACATGTATTAATGTCTAGCGCTGCTGGCGGCCGTATGCTGGCATTTTTATCCTAAGTTTTAAAACTGTACAGATACCTCCGATGCTGGCAAATTTTATTCGTCCGACTGAACGATGTACCACACGATGTACATAGATGCGCAAAGATATGCCATATGATGTACATTAAAAGCTTGAAAGACTGCTGGAGATTGTTTGGTGCTTAGCAGACGCTGTTAACATGCCCAATTGTTGAGTTTATCGGCATTCTCTCTACCAATGCAGTTAGAGTCGAAAGTCAAGGAAAATGCCCAGCTTAGCAGACGCTGTTAACATGCCCAGTTGTTGAGTTTATCGGCATTCTCTCTACCAATGCAATTAAAGTCGAAAGTCAAGGAAAATGCCCAGTGACTTTTCGGCTTTCCACAGATAAAATTTGGGGCTTTTGCAAAAACGGTTCACTTTTGGATGTCAATTACGGAATCGGTCTCCTTTTTTAGACTTTGCAAAAACGGTCCTGTTTTTCGAATTTGAAGCCATGAGCAGGTCCTATTCCGTTAACAGCAGTTAACGGTGTTAGATGGCTTACGGAAAGACGAATATGCCCTTTGCAAAACCAGTTTTGTTTTGACAATGAATTGCAAATCTAGTACTATTTTTGGTATTAGCCAGATGGAACTAAAAAGTCAGTTTTTTAATATAAGTTTGTGTCCAAATATAAATAATTTTGACAATATTTCATTTGTTTTACTATATGTGATGAGGAACAAGCAAAAATCACATATAAATTTGGACATAATAATTGGGAACCCTGAAAAGTCATGCAAATAATTGGTCAGTCTATCATTTTTTTTTATAATTATCAGTCTATCATGTGACTGGCTTCTTTGTTAGTATATGACATTCATGTATACTGCTACTCCTATGTAGCGTATCGTCATGCAAATAATAGAGTTGTAGTTGACGAAACCACATGCGCTCTATCTAAAGGATTTAGAACATCAGATCCTCCATTTGCCTTCAGTTTGGGGCCTGCTGCTCCGCTGAAATCCGGACAGTTACGAATCCACGACTGCGCTACGAATCCACGACAGCTACGCATCCGCTGAAATCCACAGCGCCAGGCCTCCGCGCCCCGCAGCATCGGGCCTCCGCACGGCCGCGCCCGCACTCCCGTAGCGCCGGGCCGCGCCCAACACCGCCAGTGGCGTGTCTTTCCCCGCCCACCACCGCCGGCGTCGCGTCCTTCCCTGCCCGTGGTTCCAAGCTTGGTCGCCGCCGCCTCCAATGTTGCCTGCCTAGGGTTAAGGTTGGGAACTTGGGGTCACGGGAGAAAGAGAGAACAGAGAAGAGAACAGGAGCGTGGCCGCGTGACTAGAATGGGTTTCGTGAAGGAGAACAGGGGTACTTTAGTCCTTTCCTCTTTTCCCCAAGGATTTGTGATTTCTTTTAATTAGAAAATCGTGCTTTAGTAGACGGCGGCTGAAAACTGGACCTAACGGAGGCTTCAAGTTCGAAAAACAGGACCGTTTTTGCAAAGTTTAAAAAAAGAGACCGATTCCGTAATTGACGTCCAAAAATGAACTGATTTTGCAAATGTCCCATAAAATTTTGTTCCTTTCACAGAGCTGCATAGGGGTATTTTTCATGGTTGGTTTATGCTTAAGCCTAACTCTTGTATGACAGTGTATGGCTCAGCACTCTCTAATGTGCTGATGATCTGCAAGATGTTATTACTGAATCTGAATGGTTTTAGAGTACGCTTGTTAATTCGAAATAAAGGACAAGGTGGCTGCGTCTGCATTGCTGGTTCTGTTGGGCCACTTGGCCCCGAGGACCAGTGATAATTCATGAACCAGGCTTCACCGACAGCAGCGGACTCCTGCAGCAACGCACGCCGGCCATCCATCGTCTGTACAGTAACATGATTGGCTAGCCCCTGGCAGTCCAAAGTTCATGGGCTGAAGAGCCTGCATCCGCTCAAGCACCCTTCCAGCCCATTCAGGGCTCTTCTGTACAATTCTTTCCCCATTTTCTTTCTTCCTGATTTGGGAGATCGGTACACGAACCATAACTGAAAATCGGTGAATTCTTGCATCGTTTTTTTCCGAGATCTTGTAACCAAACACTTTTGGACTACATATTTGCATGCTTAACAGAAACTGAACCTTGTTATGGTGGTACTAGAGCTGAACATGAGCACTGATATGGAAATGCCCATCAGGCATCGTTCGTCTCCATATGGGCAGCCAACTGTCCGGTTTCTGCAGCAGATTGATTGGCTTCTTCTTCCTGCTCCCCATGCCGGCCAAAAGCTGGATGCAGACTTGCAGAGGCCACACATGTTCCCCTAACAAAAGCGTAAATTTGCTTTACGTCCCTGTTTGCTCCCAGTCCGTCACTGCTAAATCTGACTAATCACCGCCCCACTTGATCTGACTGTTCGAGCCATGCAAGATCCACATCCACACTATATAATCAAACCAACAAAACCAAGAAAGAGGGAAGATACTACTCCCATGTAAAATGTAGTAAGGGTTAAAGATCAAGTGGGTGGTGGTAATATCCAATCGCGTTTCGCGTGCTGGCTACCTCAACTTCACATGCTGTTTTGCAGTTTCTTTGGCTCCTGATTGAGTACTGACCGGGCCTCGGATCAACAACCATATTCGAGGAGCGAGCCGATCTGAACCGTCCAGCTCCTGATCCGACGGCCAGGAAGCGGAGGAGGCATGTGCCTGGCCAGCCGAGCCGAGCCAAAGCCAGACAGCAGGCCGTGCTGAAAACTGCACCATCTACCACTATTCTACTTACAGCTTCCCATAAATAAATGCAGGCATGATGAGGCATAAAAGGGCAAAACCAAAACCAAAAGCACCACCCCTTTAACTTGCACCCTCCCCAAATCTCCATTGCCTCTCCCTCCTCTCTCCTCTGCCTTCTCTCTCTCTCTCTCTCTCTCTCTCATCCATGAGGATCAGGAGGCGGCCACAGGCCTCTCTGCAGACGAGCTCAGATCCGTCCACCTTCGCTTCGCCCCAAACCTCGCAGAATGCAGCGACGAATCGCGAGTGCGTCGGCGAGGAGGCGAGGCTGCATGCGAATGCGGATCTCGGGGGCCAGAAATCCGTTGTGGCCAGGCGCTTGGAATTGCCGCAGGTACGCGAGCTAGCTTCTTGATCCGTTTCCATGGCTTGGTTCTCTTCTCGCATTGCGTGTTTGTGGAGGAGACGACGACGACTAGATCTAGCTGAACCGTTGGTTCACTCCACAGGACAATGCAGGGGACTCCGGCAGGAGCGTGGGTGCAGGACCGGGCGCTGGCGGTCTCCACATGAGGTACGGATTAATTAACTGCAGAAAGTTAGCAACTTTGTAGTAATAGAATTTTTGACTGATCGACATAGATGTACTATAAACTAAAAGAATGGTAAAGCATGGAGTGCAAGTACACTTGTAGGTTGTTTTCTTTTCCAATTTCCTTTTGTCCTACTGTTACATAGTGTGCGATGCCAGCGTGCGTGCGTGACCCATGAGGGAGGCCACGAGAGACACGGATCGATCCAATCCAATTATTCTACAGTAGTAGTGCACTCCCTGTCAGTCAGACAAAACGCCTCTGTAGGCACGTCGGCGGCCCATCCATGATGCATCGCCCGTCCGTCCACCCATAATTCGTTCGACAGGCACTCCCTTCTTGTTGCCACTTTGGAATGCTACTTGTTGATCACAGCCTAGCAGTTTGGTCGCATCCGTGCGCGATCTCGCTTGGCATCTAGTGCTTGCTCGATCGATCGGTCGATGCAGGTCCACAGCCGATGATGCAAGTTGCATCGCCATGCACCTACCGGTTTACTTCCCGGCATTTTTAATCGGCCGCGTTGAAATGCTTGTACCAATGCTGTGTTTTGCACTTTTTGCAGATTCAGTGTCGCGAATGGGCATCACAGTTCGCAACAGGGCAAAGTGACGTGCAACGGTGCTGTCGGCGGCAAGTCCGAGCCGGTGGTGGCGGAACATGCGGCGAGCAACGGCGTTGAGCCGCCGGTGGCCGTGAAGGACGACGGCGAGAAGGTCAGCAGCAACGGGATCGTCGTCGGCGGCGCCAACAAGAAGCGGCGCGGGCCGCCGGTGCTGCTCGAGGGCTCCCGGTGCAGCCGCGTGAACGGGCGCGGGTGGCGGTGCAGCCAGCCGACGCTGGTCGGGTACTCGCTCTGCGAGCACCACCTCGGCAAGGGCCGGGCGCGGAGCGCGGCCGCCGCCGCCGCCGCAGCCGGCGGCGGCGGTGGTGCGCGCGGCGGCCCGGGCCAGCTCGGCCGCACAGAGCACCGGCCGAGGATTCCGGCGGCGGCGGGCGCGGTCACCGTCGCTGCTGCTGCGGCGGCGCCCAGCGCCGAGGGCCCGAGCCTGCCCCAGTGCTGAAGAGGCGTTGTGATCTCGACTACGTGAATTCTTGCCGCGTTTTGTGGGGACTTTGAATGCGTATCGGCGGTGGCGGCATGCAGGGCAGGAGTCGGTACATTGAAGCGATTCGGTGGTGGTCGTGGGTGCGTGGCTGGCCTGTGCTTCTCTGTCCCAAATTTTCACCGCGGCGGCTTCTTGAATGCTCGTGCGATCTCTAGCCATCGCATCAGCAATCAGCATTGCAACGGTGCACCAGATGTGGTTGGTGCAACTCGAAAGCAAAGGAAATTTTGGTCCTGAAAGCGCGAGAAAATGGAATGAAAAAACCAAGTGAAAAGTTGGGTGAACCGAATTCAGTTACGCGACGAACACCCCTTTTTCGCCCACATGTTCTGATACTGTCTTCTCTATCCCTCGTGTACCACTTGTCAGAAGGCACGGGTACTGCCGTACCGGTGTCAACCGGCCGGCGGAGAGCCAGGCAGCACAGCTTTACGACGTGAGACTACTGTTACGGCCATAGACTGCTCGCAGCGTCAGACTATCGCGCGCTGGTTGGCGCGGCACTACCACGGGGCCATGCGACACAAGGGGGGTGTTCGTTGCATAGGGTATAAAATTTGGAGGGAAGAATTTTGTTATTTAAAAGTATTAAATAAAGTTTAATTACAAAACTAACTACAGAACCTCTGGTCTAAATCGCGAGACGAATCTAACGAGGGTAGGTAAGCCGTGATTAGACGCTGGTTACTGTAGCATTACTGTAGCATCACTGTAACAAAATATAGATTAATTAGGCTCGTTAGATTCGTCTCGTAAAGATGTACCTATCTGTACAAAGATTTTGTCATTAAATTTTATTTAGTACTCTTAAATAATAAAATTCTCTTTGATATGACAAATTTAAATGTTAAATGCTAAAGCAACGAACACCCTACAGGGCAGGTCGGGAGGAAGAACAAGCGCTGCAACGAATGAGCTGGGGTGCCCGCCTGGTCCGTCGGCGACTCGGCGCACGTCCGTAGTCCACTGTTTGTTCCCTTGCCGGTTGCCACATTGCCGGGTGTTGGGCTGCACCAGGTGGATTCCCGCGGTGTTTGGACCGAGGAAAAGGGAGTGTAAGCTTCGTCCCGTGGTGGGGATTTGGTAACGGGTCATAGATGCTGGAAGAAATTTCGAAGCCTGGCTCGAGGTTGCGAGTATTTTTTTTTTTTTACACCAAAGCTCGTTCTTTATATTACTGAGGGATCAACAAAGTCGCGACCCAAGAGAGAAATATTAACAAAGTCCGGGAGGGGATCAACCCACACATGCGGCTGATCCGGGTCCCCATTCAAATTAGAACGAGCTAACTCGTGCGCACAAAAATTGCATTCACGATTACAATGGCATATAGCCTGAACTAAGAAATCTTCAGAGAGCAAATCATTCCCGTAGTAGCGGCGAGCGAAATGGGAGCAGCTTAAACCGTGAAAACGGGGTTGTGGGAGAGCAACACAAGCGTTGTGCTGCTAGGCAAAGCGGTTGAGTGCCGCACCCTAGAATTTAATTATGAAAGTTGGCTAAGTAGCTGACCGTTCTTTTAACATAGAGGAGCATAAGCCTTTTCTTTTTATTACTATTTCCTCCGCTTAATGGATAACTATTTGCTACCAATGGGGGATTGCTTCTTCCAATGTAGATGATTGGATTTGCACCAAAGAAAACCATAAATTCCATATACCGTAGAAATCTAAGATAGAGCTTCTCTAAGTTTTTTTTTTTAGAACATGGGTGCTGAGTATTGGTTGTTGTGTGACTACTCAGCCCAGTCCGAATCTGCAGGATGCGTGGGCCACCTTAAGGGCATGTTTGGCAAACCGGATTATGGCTTCAGCCTATTCTGACACAACCGAGACATTTAAGAGGAATGGAGAATTTATAAGCCACTGCATTTTCTTAGCTGAAAGCTAGCACCCGTACACAATTCTATATATCCAAAAAGATATGTTGACCAATTGTATGATTTAGTGGATTTAACAATGTCAATTTATCTAGATTTAAGGACAAAATAGGAATTACTTACAGTGCAAAGTTGATGCAAATGACCCTGGTGAGTTCACTTAGCTAGAGTTGACCTTAAGTATTTTTTTTCTTAAAAAAAACTTACTTAAGTTGAAACTCGTCCATAAAATTGAGTATTCTGGACTGAACCCTTACCTATTCACCAAAATGTATCTCTTAGATAGTTGAAAACCACAAACTGAAAAGGGGAGGAGGGGGTGGGGGGTGGGGGTTCGGGGGGTATGCCCCCCTTTCTTTACAAGTATACCCATAAGCCTTGCCCCAATAAATTGTTCTACCTCCATTAAAATTGAAGTTGTTGTTATCAAAGCTTGCATCGTGTCAAATATGATGTGACGGTCACAAATGAATGGGAATCACAAATGGTCTTAGACATTTATCTCAGCAATAATGATGATGAAGTCTACCAGGTCCAAATATCAAATCAAATTCAAGTTTAATTAAGAAATCTCCTAAAATAATAGAACCCCGTATGAGAATCCTCGGTCCATATATGGGTCCATAACCCGTCAGTTTTGCATCCAACAATATTTAGCAATATTTAGCGCGTGGATGCACATCCAGGTGGAGATAAAGAGGAAACTGAGTTTTGTTTTTCTAATTTATGGGTGGGTCTTATGGAGAAGACTTAGAGAGGGAAAAAAAAGAGAATGTTTTTGTCATGTAGTGTGTATAAGCAAAAGTTATGTGTTGAAACTTTCTAAGAATAGTAAATTTCAGTGACTTGAAACTTTTGAGTTAAAATTCTAGTACGATTTTCTTTTTTGCGATTACACAGTACAACGCTCGCACACTCACCCCTATGAATGCACATACGCAAACCCTACTCCTATGAGCATCTTTGAAGATTGAGTCCACAAATCCTCGAGATTGATGAAATCACCACCGACGCCTTGCTGTCGATGGCCATGTCACATACTGCTGAAAGCACAACGCCGTTAAATCTTAAAAAATTCGCTCTCACGGGGAGCCGAACCAAGGACCTGAGGTGCTACAGAGGTTTTTGTAACCACTAGGCTACGTGCCCTATCGCAAATTCCAATACGATTTTAAACTCGAGAGTTAAATGTCCTATGACATGAAAGTTGAAATTTTCTACCTGGGTCCTGCAACTTCAAACTACTTTCAACTATGAAGCCTTTAAGCTGTTTCGTTCTTAAAATAGTTGTGGAAATGGTTCGTTTCTGAAAATGAAAAGGAGACTTGTATCTTTCGAGTCCGTGCATATCAAGCATATTGAGCCCAAGTTCTTCTAGAAAAAAAAATTGGACATTGGACGTTGGGCTGGACCCTGAAATTCAATCTAGTCACAGTTGTACTAGCGAACAACCGAAGATGGATATTGGAACAAGTCCGGCGCATGATCTCTGTCCCTCATCTTATTCATGGCCAGCGTGGTGGCCGGATCGCTCAATGCTAGCACAGCCGCCGCCCTCTCTCCTACCGCTTCCGTCGACCGCCCCCTTCTCCCCTTCATCGTTGTCCGCTGGAGGTTGAGCGGCGGTGCTGTGCAAGGCGAGAGTTGGATTCAGGCGATGCCACAAGGCAGTTACGTGGATCGGCGACTGCCGCGACTCCATGCGGTAGGAGCTCGCAGTACGTATTGGCGTTTTTGGCCAGCATGCATGCGTGGGAGAGGGGCGGCAGCGTCGCGCGGCCTCCGGATTGGGGCGCTGTAGCGGCTGCGACGGCGAGACGAGGGGCTTTGCCATCCTGCGCCACGAGGCCCCTCTCCGATGCCAGGATGCACGGATCGTCGCCAGCGCGCTGCTTCGATCCAACTGTTGGCGAAGGAAGGTAAATTATTGGTATCTTTTGAGCACTTGCATCTTGACATCATTTGGTTCCTGTTAAGCACATCATTTTTTTTTTAGGATTTCAGCGCTTGGTTGCGGCTGCACATTATTCGATCTTGCTGTGCAGAGATAATGTTGGGATGAACACACGATATGAGCTCAAGCTTGAGGTGCCAGATCACTTGGCTCGTTTTACAGCCCTATTTGTGGAAAAAGGTCCACATGCACAGAGACATTTAGATTGGTAGCACTCTTAAAGTTGGTGTCAGACCCCATTTCTGAAATTTGATGTGCATCATGTATCAGTCCCTGAATCAGTAGCTGATACGCACAAGAACACAGATATGATAATCCAAAGCATACTTCGAAATAGTAAATAAGTAGTATACCTGATGGATGACACCTTTAGTGGCGGTACGACAAGGATTTATAACTATCCAAGTCCATCCGACCGACTAATGGTGAAGCAGACAGCGGAAAACCATGGCCCATAACCACAAGCAGACTTGGGAAGCAGAACCGAAAACCCAAACGTCGTCTTCACCTACGTAGGCTTCTCCTACTAAACCAACAATTGCAAACACGTGAGTACATAAGGTACTCAGCGAGCCCTACACTACTCAAGCGTATAAATACATGTATATATGGTCTTAGCAAGGAGTAGGCTGTAAGGTTCATTTGCATAAAGCAAACTTTGTGCATGGTTTCAGCAATCAAGGATCATAGATAAAACAGGGGATTTGATTGTCATATTTTAGTTGGTTGGCCCTGGGGGAGAATGATTCAATCCCGCCAGTTCCCATATTTTAGTTGGGCCTTCCGACACGAATGTCATAACGACCCGACTCACCAGCCAACACTTCCAAAACACGGACGTCTATACACCCACTCACACGTCAAGGAGTCATAGAGGTGGCTAATCAATACGATCTCATAACATAAATGTGTCATATGCCGTGACAACGTCCATCCGGATGAATTTTACACTCTGTAGAGGTTGTACACTTTTCCCACAGGCTATGCACTCTTGTACGGAGAGTAACATAACGCCTCAATCATCTTCTCCGAGTAGTCCCACAAGCCCACTACGAGGATTATGAGCTTCCAAAAATCAAAGAGGTGTATGACACCATTGGCCAAGAGTACGGGTATTCTTTCAAAGTGCTCCTAACGCCCGTTTTCCACTACCAACCACCAGATGAAACTTGCTTACAGGAGTACCAAGAAGGTAGGAAGAGGTCCTGCCCATTCAGGGTCTGTGGTTGTACGGAAATCATTATGTTTACAGTCGCAAGAACTGGTCCTTATATGGCCGAGCAAGCACCATGTCCCACACTAGGGGCCTATCACACCATCAACAATTCACTAGTGGCCTTGCTCGCAGTCCAACCCATCCCATCACCACCGTCACCATCATCATCATCAGCTAACACAGTTGTGCTACTCCCAACCCCAATTATCACACACATCACCAAACTCATTTAACGCATTTATAAAAGCAAGTATGTGAGTATGATGTAGCAATGTAGAAACATTGCAAGGGATCCTAAGCAGTTTCTAGTAGCAAGGGGATTATGTACCATCAAATAAATGATGGAACTGTCCTAAGGTTATCAAGGTGATGGGTAAACAAGGGTAACAAGAATCCATATATATTAATGCCTAAATACGGGGCATTAATATAAGTGAGCAAGTAGGTCAATAACTACACAAGCAGTAAAATAACAAGTAATGCATAGTACGAGAAGGCCGTATGGGTGCATTGCGAAAACAGTAGGTTCAATCATGATCAAGGAGAAGTAGAGCTTGCCTGATAAACGTTATCCTAATCTTCAAGTTCTAGATCTTCAGACTCTTCTTGTCGGAGTCGATGTCTTCAAGTCCTTCCTCAAAACTCGGGTCTTCCAAGCTGGGGTCTTGTAGCTCTTTCTCGAGTTCCTCATTAGCTATACGTATTAACGCTAAAATAAATACTAACGCATAAACAAAATAAATCAAATAAACCAAATAAGAATCAATTGAAATACAAGAAAGAGAGAGAGAGAGAGAGAGAGAGAGTTTAGCGGACATGGTTGGGGTCATGGAAGATGAACGAAATGAGAATCGTCGGATTCGGAGTCAGGACGGTGAAGATATGGCTTACAGAAGATTAGGGGGGTAAATATGGCGAAAGTGCGTGTAAAGGGTGTTCAGAAAGGTTTGTGAAGTAGCACCAAAGGGTATTACGCATTTCTGCGAACGCGTGAGCGCAAGAATCGCTCAAAACAGAGATGTGGTTGAAAAGATATGGCTATTTGAAGGTTCTAGGGACTTAACTGCAATTATAGAAACATTCTGAGGGCTTAACAGTAAGAACAGAAAGTTGCTAGGGACCTAATGGTAATTACAGAAAGTTTAGAGGCTTTGGTGTAAAAAGACAGGGGCTAAAAGATAATTACAGAAAAGTTTAGGGGTGTTTCTCTAAAAGGCAGGAGCTAAACAGAATTACTACAAAGATCAGGGGCTCATCTGCAAAAGTACGGGGCCTGGGGATTTTCTAGGATTTCCAGATTATTTTTGTCTTGGAGAAAGGTCGGTTAAATCTGGGACGTTGGATCTGAAATGGATGGTACGGATTTTATGAAACCGAAGGGGTATGCAGTGTCTAATCTGGGACGTTCGTTGCGGGATGGACGGTCAGGGTCGATTGGGAATGACGCGCGGCGGCCGGTGACGACAGGGCGGCGGCGCCATGGCCGGAGTTGGCCGGAGGGGCATATCCGGCGCTCCGGTGGACCATTTTCGACATGGTTTGGGCCGGGAGAAAGAGGAGAGGGAGACAAGCTCACCGGGATGATCGCACGAGGTAGTGGAGGAACGGAGGAGGCCCGCGACGGTGAGGCGCGGAGAGTGAAGGCGGCGCTCGACGCGGGAGGGTCTCCGGTGCGCCTCTTCGAGTTTCTGCTGCCTGTGGATTTTCAAGACGACGTCGAGAAGCTGGGTGGCGAGATGTCGCCGAGGAAGGACGTAGGGACACGCGCGACGTTGGTTGGGCGCGGCGCTTGGCGGCGGCGCGCGGCAAAGCGGTGCGCTCGCGCGTCCATGGCCCAAGGCTCAACGGGAGAGCTTGTCTGGGAGGAGTAGGGATGTGTGGGACTGTAAGCAGCCAGGGTAGAGGGTGGAAGGCGTCTTGCTGGCGGTGGATTTCACGGCGGCCGGAGATGGGGAAGAAAAGGGGATTCGAGCAATTGAAGGGCACTCGAGGGGGAATCTTACCAAGGTGTGGTCTCGGGGGTGCAGTGGGTGGTGGCGATACCCTGGGGGGGGGGGGGGGGTTTATAGCTTTGATGATGGCCGATTTGGCGGGAACGCGGCGGCGGCGGTGCGGACACGCGTCCACACGAGTTTGAAAGGGAGCAGGGGCATGGGCGCGGGCGCGGGGTTTGCGAGCGCACGTGCGTGCTCGGAGCGCGGCGTGGAGCATGTGGGTGAATTCCTAGCGCGCTGGTGTGGCGGCGCGTGGCGCGGGGCAGGCGGCGACACGCGGCGCGGCGTCCACAGGAGGGAGAAGGAAGGAGGAGGGCGCGGTTGGGCTGGCCTGGGCCAGGCTGGGCCGGGAGAGGAAGAGTGGCGCGCGGCCCAGTGGAGCGGGAGAAGGACAGTGGGCTGAGGGAAATCGGCCCACGAGCAGGGAGGGAAGAGGAATTGGTTTGAACATTTCCAAACTCGGTGAATTTCAAATAAAACCAAATGAACTCCAAATAAGCTCAAACAAATTCGAATAAATTCGTAAATTCAAATCCTAATATCTAACAATCATGTTGACAAGTCCCATTTTTAATTATATTCTGAAAGTTCCATTTTCCTATATTCTTGAGCTAATATAGCTTGGACTTTTTATTTTCGAAAATGCTAAATTTGAATGAAGGCATAAATCAAACACTTGAGCACAATTTCATATTTAGGAAATTTCCCATTCTAATTAATATCGAACTAAGCTAGTGCATTTTATTTTGAAAATTCAATGGAAGGTAAGAGTTAGACAAAAATTTAAATTCGGAGTGATTTTTGCTTTGTTTTAATTTGCTTTGAAATTTGGGATGCGACAGTTGGACATCTAGGGAACGCTCTCAATAAACAGAGCATCCAAACGACGCTACAATTTGCTGATCTGCTCTCCCATCTTTAGCAGTGAAGTATCTCCTGAATCAAATTTTTTGGGACTCTTTTGCCCTTCGCGCCGCCAGGTAGAAGAAGCTTCAATCCGGAACTACATCATAGTTAAAAATGAAGTATCTCCTGAATCAAACGACGGTGGCGCCCGACCGTTGGGCAACGCATCCATCTGCCGCTGCAATCCTCGATCAATGCCAGCAACTACATCATCTAATAGGTGTTTCATAAAATTTCGTAGTAAATACCCGCAAAAAAAAAAAATCATAGTTAAAAATCCTGCCTCATGCAGCAATAAAGATTGATAAAAAAAACATTATGAGCCAAATCAGCTTTCAACATAGAAGGGAGCCAAATTATGAGCCACCACTGGGTCAAAAGAAGCAGCCGCGACGACTAGTCAGTAGTCATTGATCTATCTTCTCCTCTTCCCGCCCTTGGTCACCTGGTCAAGGTCTACCCCGGGTCTTCTGAATGTTCTTTCTGCAAAGCAGGAACAACCGTAGGTCTTCTGAGTCCTGAATGTTCTTTCCTCAAAGGAGGAGCTAATTCTAGTACTTGTTATTCCGGTTCACTGAATCAAGCAACTGTTAGTCTCTGTTACACTTTCTGACGAACAATGACATCCGAACAACTGCATTGTCACTAGTCTAATAGGATGGCGTTCAAAGTCGAGCGAGAACATTGGAAAGTGATCAGTGGAAACTGTGCAGATCCGGTTCTCTGAGCGATATATCGATCGGATTCTTGCAACGATTAGGACGTCGATTCTGAACTAAGAATGTGAGTTAATCTGCAAAATATTCGCACAGATCGTTCATATACGCATAATACAACTTTGAGCGTTTTTAAATAGAAATTAGCAGCACAAAATAATGTTTATATCAGACATTACGGCGCACAATCAAGCATCAAGGGGAAAGTGTTCTCGTGAATCAGAAGCTGGCCGACCGTTATAAGTTGTTGATGTTCTTATTCAGATATCGTCCCGCAATCATGCGAGTTGTTTAGTAGAGAAGCTTTACAGATACAGCAACTAAAGCGTACTATTTATCTCAAGGAATACTAATGCGTGTACTAGATTATATGCTGCGATGGTCGTTTAGAAAACGACTGATCATTGATGACTAGACCCGCATGTTGGACCAACAGCGTCTGGTTTGGTATAGATACCGCATATTGTTCCTTATGATCAGTTATCGAAGCAGACTGGATTCTTCATTCGGAACTGTTTAAAATATGATGATATGGTTGGAGCTTAGCTTTTTCCCATGTAACTGCGTATCTTTGTGAAACGTATATATCACTCGCCATGACCACAAGAAGTAAGTGCTAACAAATTATATTTGGCAAAACTGTTAAAAAGCATAGTATAATTGAGTATTTTTCTATGACGAACTTATTTTTTACCGCTTACTCACTATGCATATGCCGTAGTAAGTTCATGTAATCTCTGAAGTCTGAAAATTCAGAATGCAAAGTTTATACATTGTATGAAGACCGACTACCTGAGTATTTCACTTATTTTACTAGCTACTTTGTACTTTTGTATCCTTGATACTGCCGAAAGTGAGTTACCTTTCCATGTTCCTACCGCTTTTCTCTAACCGCTGCTGCATTTGAACGCTGGCATGCCATCTGGACCCCTATATATAACCTCGTCCATCACTCATGGAGTAGGCAGCTTAAGTATAGCACAGCTTCTACATTAGAGTACTAGACAAATCCATCTCCAACTCTGCATGGCAGCACCCACCGTCGTCGGCAGTAACAACGGAGGCAACAAACCGCAGCGCCACTACCGTGGTGCTGTCCTGAGGCGCATCTTGCGCTCCTTCTGTTGCTGCTGCTGCTGTTCAGAAAGCGAGTGAGTATCGAGCAGCGATATAGCTCCATCAATGATAGGCTATCGTTACTATACAAGAGTCATCTGGTGCTATATGGTATTCAAATTTGTGCTCCTGAAATACTAGTGCTATTTGAATACTACCTGTGTTCTAGCTACATATCGTCCATGTTTTGGTGTTCAGAATGCCATCAGGAGTAACCGAATAAGAGTCGTGTGTACTAGATTAAGAAAGTTCAGAGAAGCATGTGGCTTGTATGTTCTGTGCAGATCGAAGAATATTTGTGTGTCTTGTGTGCAGATCGAAGAATATTTGTGTGTCTTGTGTGCAGATCGAAGAATATTTGTGTGGCTTACGTGTTGTGTGCAGATCGAAGAATATTTTTGTGTCTTGTATGCAGATCGAAGAATATTTGTGTGGCTTGTGTGTTGTGCGCAGATCGAAGAATATATGTGTGGCTTGTTATGTGTATAGATGCCCAATATTCGGTGCATCGTATAGGCATGGCATCTATACAACAACAACTTATCATTATGTGCTCTTTTTTGTGTTGCTTTAGTGTGATCCGGATATAAATATTGTCTTCAGTTCATTCTTTTGCCTAACTTGTGGGGACTCTGCTGATTGTTCAGATCCACCATCTTTCTGGAGGGTCTATTATAATCCCAAAGCATTAGGCACTTTCGGTATCAAACCATTTCTCCTTTCTGTGAGGAGATATGCTTCAACTGTCAATCATGATATGATAAAGGATCATAGTCATTTTCTATGCTTTTATGAGGATGGGGAACCTCTGTAAAATTGAGTATTGGGCCGCCTAGAACAGTGTTTGAGCAAAGCCAAGATGACTCAACTAGGACAGTTTTTTTTTTTTTTTGAGGGAATTCAAATAGGACAGCTGGACAGGTAACTTGCTCGAATGAATTACACATGGAGCAACATGCAAGAGAATGGGTGTGGAATGTGAACAACTCTATGTGATGCTGCAGTGTCCTTTCTCGTATTCCCTGTGTGTGCTTTGTTTTGGCTGCTCTTATGGTTGCCCTCAACTTCAGTCCTATATTGCTCACTGCCCACTGCTGATCACAGCTTTGCTTGGTTTTATTTCACTACTGCACACATCCAATGCAACTTGCAGAACTCAATGGCAACAACTGTCTGAATCTTTGCGGTCTTTGATTGCAATTTTGTTTATAAATAAGAGTGTTCAATGGATAGCACAAATATAAGGATTTGGACAGTGTTGAACTGGAACATTAGGGGTATAAATGCTGATGATAAGTGCAATGCGGTCAAGGCTAAGATTGAAGAAAGTGCATGCGCGATATACTGCATCCAAGAAACAAAACGTGAGAGTTTTGACCATTCGTTCATCAAAAAACTTGCACCGAAACGTTTCAGCAAATTTGCTTTCTCTCCGTCTTGTGGCGCCTCTGGAGGCATCCTCATGGGCTGGAACCCTGTTGTATTCACGGGAGAAGTGATCCAGATAAACAAGTTCACAGTCACAGTCACTTTCACCTCTACTCACAATGGTGACAAGTGGACCCTATCATCCATATATGGGCCTTGCAGTGGTCAGGACAGACAAGATTTTGTGGACTAGCTAAATGCTTTGAAGATCACAGATGAGGAAAATTGGATGCTCATTGGGGATTTCAACTTTTATCGCTCAATGGAGGACAGAAACAAGGATGGAGCCAACATGTCAGATATCATGACCTTCAATGAAATCATCGCCAACTTAGCTCTGCAGGAGATCCCATTGAAAGGAAGGAATTACACATGGAGCAACATGCAAGAGGATCCCCTCCTACAGCAGCTGGACTGGTGCTTCACCTCCTTAAATTGGATCTCAGATTATCCTAACACGTTGCTGCTACCAATGTCGAGACCAACTTCTGATCACATACCGTGCATGGTGCAAATTGGAACCTCTATCCCTAAAGCACAAGTTTTCCGCTTTGAGAACTACTGGGTTGATCAACCAGGGTTCATGGACTTGGTCAAATCGGTGTGGCATACTGAAGTCAGAGCCACCAACTCAGCAACCAGAATTGTTGCAAAACTCAAACTCTTGAGGAGAGTATTGAAAAGATGGGCAATGGGTCTCTCCCAACTAAACAATAGAATCAAAGAATGTAATCAAGTGCTGGAAATACTTGACAAACTTGAGGAAAATAGAAGGCTGTACACTCATGAAAACAATTTCAGGAAGATCTTGAAAGCTCATATCCTCAAACTGCTGCAATTCAAAAAAGAATATTGGTGGAAAAGATTCACTATCCGCTGGGTTAAATTTGGAGATGAAAGCACAAAGTTTTTCCATGCTGCATCCACGGAGAGATACAGGATCAACACAATTACAAGCTTGGAATGAAATGATGGGAGGCTCATCACTGGACATCATGAAAAGGCAGCCATTTTATGGGAGGAGTACAGAAACAGAATGGGGGCATCCACTCAACCAGTCATGCAATACAACCTAGGAGATTTGGTACAGCAGCACAACCTAGAAAGCCTTGACCTACCTTTCACAAAAGAAGACATTGACAATGTAGTCAAGCACATGCCGACTGATAAGGCACCGGGCCCAGATGGCTTTAATGGCCTCTTCATAAAAAGATGCTGGGATATAATCAAAGAGGATTTCTACAACCTTTGCCTTGACTTCTTCCAGGGGAGAGTTGACCTCCAAGCCATAAACACCTCCTTCATCACTCTGATCCCGAAAGTGAACAACCCAACAGGGGTCAATGATTATAGACCCATATCATTGATGAATTGCGTCATCAAGATCATCACTAAGCTAATGGGCAACAGATTACAAAGTGTTATCATCCCTTTGGTACACAAAAACCAATATGGCTTCATAAAAACCAGAACTATTCAGGACTGCTTAGCATGGGCATATGAATACATACACCAGTGCCAACAAACCAAAAAGGAAATAATCATTCTGAAACTGGATTTTACAAAAGCTTTCGACACTATAGAACACAATACTATCCTACAGATGATGCAACAAATGGGATTCTCTGAAACTTGGAGGCAGTGGACAGAAAAAATTCTTGCATCAGGCTCCTCCTCCATCCTGCTCAATGGGGTCCCAGGAAAACAATTTCAGTGTAAAAGAGGGGTCAGACAGGGTGATCCCCTCTCTCCACTACTCTTTGTGCTGGCGGCAGATCTTCTCCAATGCATCATCAATAAAGCTCATGCACAGGGCCTTCTTGAACTACCAGTCCCAGCCAGAGATAATGCAGGATATCCAATAATTCAATATGCTGATGACACAATCCTGGTAATGAAAGCCTCTCAAAGAGAACTTTTCACCCTCAAAGAACTATTGGAATCTTTTGCACAATCAACAGGTCTGAGGGTAAACTACTCAAAATCTTGCATGGTTCCACTCAACATGGAGCAAGACAAAGCACAACAACTAGCTGGGGTGTTTGGCTGTCAGCTGCGGGGCCTGCCTTTCACCTATCTAGGCCTCCCCATGGGAACCACCAAGCCAAGGGTCGAGCACTATGGTCCTATCATGAATAAGGCAGAGAGAAGACTCACATCCATCTCAACTATGTTAGCTCATTCAGGGAGACTACAGCTGGTAAACTCGGTCATTACCTCACTACTCATCTTTGCAATGTGCACTCTAGATGTGCCCATAGCAGTCACTGAATACATTGATAAGAAAAGGAGAATCTGTTTATGGAGAAGCTCAGAGAGCAATGCTAAATGCAAACCGCTGGTGGCCTTCAAAAAGTGCTGCAGACCAAAACGCAAGGGAGGCCTCGGGATCCTAAACCTCAGAAGCCTTAACACTGCATTACTGCTAAAGCATCTTGACAAATTCTACAACAAAAAAGATGTACCATGGGTCAACCTCATCTGGGCAACATACTATTCAGAAGGGAAAATACCACATGCTAGCAAACACAAGGGCTCTTTTTGGTGGCGGGACATTTTGAAACTGTGTGACCTTTTTAGGGGAATTGCTTCATGTAATGTGGGCAATGGAACAACGGTGCTCTTTTGGTCGGACCTGTGGAATGGTCATCTCCTGCAAGACAAATTCCCCAGGCTCTTCTCTTTCGCAAGAAATCCAAATATCTCAGTGGCAAAGTTTCTTCTCAACAACAATCTTCATACTCAGTTCCATCTACCATTATCAGAGCTTGCTCACCAAGAGTATCAACAGCTACAGCAGCTAATACAGGAACTGCAAGTCAATCCTCAGGAGAAGGACAAGTGGACTTATGTTTGGGGAAACAACAAGTATACATCAAGCAGATTCTATCAATACACCTACAAAGATGTGCATCCACCACAGCCCTTTATTTGGATCCGGGACTCGAAATGCTCTAACAAACTCAGAGTTTTTGCTTGGCTAGTGCTCATGGACCGCCTAAACACTAGAAACATATTGAGAAGAAAGAAGCACAAGCTGGAAAACAATGACTATAACTGTGTGCTCTGCTCTCACAATAGGGTCAGCCTATCATCTCTTCTTCCGTTGCCCGTTCAGCAAAGCATGTTGGCAACGTCTTCACATCAACTGGAATTACAACCTAGAATTCTTCCAAATGATGATGCTCACAAGGACAGAAGAGCAAGGGGGATTCTTCATGGAAATCTTCATCATTGCGGCGTGGCAAATCTGGAAACAAAGAAACGACAAAATCTTTCACAATGAGCAGCCCTCCACTGATTCATGGATTTAGGGCTTCTTTAAGGAAGCAGCCTTACAAGCACATAGAATGTCAATAGATAAGAAGCAGTCGTTTATAAACAAGATAGACCTGTATAGATAGTTTTCTGCTGGTTTTCTCTTCTTGCTTCCGCCCCCAACTTCTGGGGTGCATGTACAGTGGTACCTTTTCTATTTATTTCTAATATATATACCTACCGCAGCAGGGGTTTCCCTTGCTGTATATCCTTCAAAAAAAAATTACTACTGGCAGCTAATTTGGCTAGGCCCAACAAGGCGGCCACTCTGCAGCCCAAACTCATTGATACTCCCAGTATGTTTTTCCCTACAAGAGCAGACGTAGTTTTCAAAACGAAGACAGGAGACTAACCATACACTTCCTGCTCTCTACAAGCCAGGATCCAGCTGAGCAATTCACTCGCAAACGATCGCAACAGGTGATCGTTTTCCCGCCACCTGTCCATGCGTCTGTAGCTGATAGCTCCGGACTGAACACGGCGGCTGGTCATCACGCATGACGTTTGCCGCCATGCATGAAATTTTTATTCCTTATCATTTGCGAGCTAACATTTGTAGCTAGGAAGGAGGACGCGTTTGTGGCAAGAACCATCGATGCAGAATCAGAGGGAGACAGTGACACAACACGTACGTCAGTGTGCCGAGAGGAATTTACGGGGCCATTCCTCTGCCCAAAAGCGCACATTCACTGCTCTGTGTGGGAACACTCGATCGACAGTGTTGTGTGTTTGAGCACGTTTCTCATAAGAAGACAATTTCTCCGGGGCATAGTAGTTGTACGTAGTCTACCTTTGCGATTTACTCGCAACTGATCTACTATCTGGTTTGAAATAGTAGTAGTTAATTAGTCACGCGCATGCATGTCCATATCTCCATGGGTGATTGCACTGGACTGAACACGAGCTCGGTAACGATGGTCTACTTGACCGATTCCCTAGTTTCCAATTAGCCCCTTCTTTAATTGTGCTTGTTTCCTGACTAAAATAAGTGGTCAGTCAAGTCGCGGAGGCCGAGCAAGACATCGACGTGTATTGGAGTGCAACAGCAGAACCGCCAGCAAGCATGCACACGTGTCGAGCAACAAGGCGACGACAAATAATGGCTAAAAGTATTAGATGAGGAAGATTAGATTTGTGACGTTGACCGGAGCACACAAGATGATCCCGTACTCACACGATTTGATCACAAAAATTGCTGGTACGTTGGCGCTCGCGCTGGATCCTGCAAAAGCTTATTTCAGCCTTCTCCTCTTGTAATAATTGTCCCAAAAACTCGGATAATGCCGTTTTGCAACGTTTGGTTAGGCCCAAGCCGCCCGGCCTCCTACACTTCCGAGTGCATCCACTCTGCAGCCCGAATTCATAGCTGGGGCATACAATCAGATTGCGCATGATACAAGAAAAATTCCATCCGATGCACAGTTACTCTTTCCACCTTCGGAGTAGAACTCCTAGCCCTATAGACTCCAGTGCTTATATCAGGTCTCAATATAGTACGTAGTAGTTAAACACATGTCGCTATCTCAGTTTCCTTATCTGCACGGTTTCCACCGGATAGCTCAAACTATGAAGGCAGCCGGAGTTGACGACGGGTCATGCATGACGTCTACTCCTATACGTGAACTCAGGCACTAGCGACTAGCGTGCCTATATCTACGAGGACGCGTATTGTGGCAGTAACCATCGAAGCCGGACCGGAGGGAGACACATCACATCAGCGTGCCGGCCGGGAGGAATTTGCCGGGCCATTCCTCTGCTCCAAATAGAATGCGCACATGCACTTGCGAAAACACTTGTGAACGTTTAAATCAAAAGCAGCAAACACATCTACCAGTTCATAGAACAAGACAAGGAACCGGCAATAAAACCATAAAATTTAGTCATGAGGTAGCCGGGTTACGATGATAGGTCACTCCTGACGTCTGCCAGCAAGCCTGGACTGGACTAACGCGGCCGTGGCAAGAACTGACAAAAGTGAGACGCATCACATCAGTGTGCCGGCGACCGTGAGGAATTTTCCTCTCAGGTGCGCGCGTGCAGAAAGCTCATGCGAATCTATGCGTGGATCGGTACAAAATGAATGGGATTGCGATTGATCATTCACGATAATGTTTCGGTCATCTTCCTGTACACGTTAACACCAGCTACTGAGAGAGGTCACGGAGAAATCTTGGCACTCGATCCGACGGCGACGGCCGGAAGCGCGCACGCGCTTCTTCAGTTCCGCGGCTACTGTGTGTGATGTAACAGCAATGGCGGCAGCCGCACTCGCACGCGGCGCGACAAGTTGGTGACCAACCACGCATGCATGCAGATCGGCGTTCCCGACTTGCTCTTCATGGCGGTGGAAAGCGTAGCGATTGTTTGGATCCATCCGGCCGGGCGGGGCTGGCTGAACCGAACTGGCAGATGAACAGAACTTGTGTTGGCACAAGAGTCCGATTCTTGTGCGACACAAAAGTATTCACGTAGATGAACAGTACTGGTCTGGTCCAGCTCAAACCTGTGCCAATTTTTGCTATCAACAACTTGTTTCAGAATACAACATTCTGCTGGCTCAACTTTCATTTTGCAGGGTGTGGTGGCCGTGATTGAATTGCAAAAGGCCCAAGAAATGAAAATAAAGTCGGCAGCCATAACAGTTTGAGCTACTGAATTAACACAACTATGTTGTGAACATAGTTGACAACATAGTATTTTACGCATCGGATGAGCGCATGATTTATCTGGTCCTACTGGCCAGAACGTTCCGAGAACCTGGCAAAATCCGAGGTGGAACAGAAGATGCTACTAGTAGTAAGTTTCCGTGTAACCAGCCAACTAGGTAGGGATCAGTCAGTCACTCGATAGTCATGCTCTCGCAAGCGAGAAAATCACGTCAGGTCCGGCAATAATCCGGCGGAAAAACCACGGTCTCGTTCCCTGGTTTCCAGTTATATCTCCTTCTTTAATCGTGTGCCTGTTCTCTAGATAAAACCGACTGCAAGTGGTCAGTCAAGTCGCCGGGGGCACAGAGCAAGTGAGCAACGAGTATCTTTCTCCGCGTTAAGGGGCGGTAGGAGCAAGCATAAGCACACGTGTCGTGCAACCGTCATCAGAAATCACGTCAACGAAAAGAAAGGAGCAAAAAGCAGGAGACGATGGCGATGTCGAATTGATATTGGCGGCTCCAAAGATTGCTGATCGGCAGGGCAGCGCGCTCGATCGACAAGCTTATCGGTACGCGGATGCGAGCGCGTCTTCAGCTAGCTAGCTGTACTGTAACCGCGTTCTCTGTTCCAGAGGCTCTCAAGTCTCAGTTCAAAGTTGCAAACCGGCTCGCTAGATCCGTGTCAGATCGTGATGCGAACCGGATCTCAACGAACGCGCAGCGTCCTGCCACCACGAGTTGACGACTTCATACAAATCCTCCCTCGAATCTTGATTCTCCTTGGAATTTGTTCTCCACTTCACGTAGGGTATATACCCAGAATATAGAGTACAGAATGAGCAATATAATACTAGTGATGAACGTATCCGTGTCAAGGAAAAATAATCTGTGTCCACGTAGGTATTACCGCGTTGTCGTCGTGGAGGAGAAAGGAGCAGGAAATTAACTAGAGGGAGGCCTGGCTGGAAGGAACCTCGATCGAGAGAAGAATACAACGGACGCGCTTTGGTCATGGATGAAATGCACTCACTGCCTTTGATGATGTCTGATCGGCGTCCGTCTTCGGCTCCTCTCGGCTGCCACCAGGATACTAGCAAGGTTAAATCTGATGATATGCAATATTATTCGATGACATATATGGAAACCAATGCACACAATTGGTCCGACAACAGTAGGATGGATCGCGGGTACAAGTGGTGAAAAACAAGACAGAATTGGTACTTGTGACAAGGCCGCTGCAAACGACATGCCCAATGATCGCGGAGTCTCCGTACGAAGGGAAGATCAAAGTACTCTTTTGTAGCGTTGCTCCGGTGAAATGGATGAACCAAAGCTTGTACGGAGTAGCCCAAATCTTTTTACTGCTAATTATGCTCCGGCAACTTGAACTTTTAACTTAACCCATGCACGAGAGTGAACCGGGCACTTGAGGGGCAAAGGCCGTGTGTGCTCTGCCCTGCCAGGACTGGGTCCCCTGCACCGCGGACGGTTCTTGTATATAAAGGCCAAGAACGCAAGCGCCTCCTTCCCTTCTCCCGCTTCCAACACACACCGAGTATAACAAAATTTTGTCTGCTCTGAGCCTTTTGAGACCTCCAACTCCACCCACAGCACAGAGCTTCCACGAACGCTCACGTTCCACCAGCCACCCGCGCGCGATCGAGTTCGGGTCACCTCACTTCACTGGCATGGCGCCGCGACGGGCCACGCGCCGCTTCGTGCCGAGACGGGGCCAGGTGCTGCGAAACGTGCTCGCGAGCCTCCTCTCGTGGCTGCCGCGCTGCAGCGTGTGCCTCTTCCGGCGGCGCCGCGCCCCGCGCCGGCGCAGGAACGGCCTCGTCGCGGCGCGCGGGCGGCACGACGTCGAGCCAGAACCGGATGGCGCGCGCCGTCCTAATTAACAAGTCGCTCACGGACGCACGTACACGCCCCTCATCGAGAGCTCAATTTATTTACCACAGGTACGATATGTTAATTTCCTGGCGCTTCCTCTAATCACGTACGCTCGGTTTTCTCGGTCCGTTCCGCCTCTTCAAGTCTCGAAACGTTGATATAACCAACAAAAGTTTTCTTACGTGTTGACTTGAACCATCAGGTCAAGAGCACTGGGCCCGGGACGGGGATGATGGGACGGTCAACGCCTCATTAGTCAACTCCTCCGTTCATGGGATGGTGAACTGTACATCGTTTCCAGCGGCCTCGTGACTGTACTATTTTATATATTTGTTATTGTTTCATTGGTTATTATTATTGATTCGTTGTTTGTATAACTGGATTGGTAGATGAATTACGTATTCCAAGGATGTTATTGTTAGTGTCACATGTAATATTATATTCTTTGTAATAAATAAGATTGTACTTGAAATGTTTCTGGCTCCAATTAGCCAAAGTAAATGCAATTGTCCATTCGTTCTTGACGGATTCAAATCCTCTAAGATATAGAACAAAGTGTTCGATTATTGTACTATTAGCATGATGGCTTTTAATTCTTTTTTATAGTAACTTATGCATCTTCCTAAATTCTAAGTACTTGGTGTCAAAACATGACAACCTTTCTCTATAAATGAACTCATTCCCTGCATTAGAACAATGATGCGAAGGGTTTGCTTCAGATCATAGACTATCACCTGACACCAACAAACGAATGTAGCTTCAGTCCTGCTCTGACCTTACTAGACAACAAACATATTGGGTGATGCATGAACAACTTTCTTGGCAGGACAACATCAAGCGAGATACTTTACAGGCTTCATCATTGTTGCACCCTGTCGGCTTCCTCTCACATCTGTCCAAATAATGTTGTACCAAGAAAGTTGCATGTATACCTCTTTTCTCTTGTAAGCAACTGAAAATATCTCAATCATAAAAGAAGATTTACGGCTACCTTTCAAACATGAATAAAAGACCCCTTAAGGGTTGTCCATTCATTATGAGAAAAAACTCTCCATGACCCATTCCGTCAGCTTCCTTGCACTTGCTTCTCTCCAACCATTGTATTCAACATTAACCCCCTCGTGTTGAAAAGAGCTCTCGCGTGTCTGTAGGACAACATTATTTGATCATGTATCGTTTCTTGTGCTATATTCCAACAAGAACGGTGTGATAGATAACCCTCTTCAGAAGAAAAAACTGCATGATCATGTATTCCTTCCAAATAAAAAGAAGATGATCATATAATGTGCCATTGATCTTTTGTACCCATTTGTCTCACCATGGATTACAGTAGTATTTGTCACTAATTTAGCTTCTCAAAAGATGTAAACTTGTAGTTTTATGCTATGTGGTTACTAGAAACGCAAGTAGGTGTGGTTTATGAAGCTATTCTAAAAATATAAAGAGTTGTGTTTTTCTAATGTTTATATGAGTAAGGAATAAGATGTACAGAATCTAGTCATTAGCAGAGACAAGTCGAATTGAGGTATTCATTGGAAGCATGGTTTCTGTGAGCACATAGACCGTTGCCCACCCGCTTATCCGCCGTCAATCCAACGCTCTGCTTCAAGATTCGGACCTTGCTCTGTTGCACCAAATAGCTAACCAGCCTCAAAAAAACCCATAATGGATGGTCCCCATCTCTGTCAAGTAACATAAATCTGCTGCTAGTTGGTCCCTATTTCAGGAGCAGGAACAGTGAAATGTAGCAAAGTTCATCAGAATTTATGATTCCATCATGTTGATGCATGGAAAATTTGAATGATAAGCGCGGGCTGTTAAACTTGAACGGTACAGGAAACTGATCACACTTGAGTTCCATCTTGCTCATTTGAACTGACATATTTGAACAAACATATAGATTTACGCAACTCAAGCCTGATTTGCTCATGCTTGGTCTTTCTGTCAAAACGATGCCAGGCGAAATGTATGTCTACTTAGTGGTGAGAGTGTCAAACTCTCTACAACCACTCAAACAAGAGACCATTTTAATGGAATTTATCAAACACCTGCCCTTCCCTAGCTAAATCTGTACCACAAAGAATTGAAACACCTCCATATATTGTTGTTCCATTGCGTCGGATTACTGTAGATTAGATAAATATGCACATGCCTTCGAAGAACAGGTCGGTATTCATGTCAAACAAATGCCTTCGTCGGGATGCATGGTATAAACATCCAAGTTGCTGAGGTGCTGACGATGCCATCCAAGATTAAAAAAAAAAAACCCTGCTAGTGTCGCTTTTTCTCTTTCTCTTAGAGGAAAACATTATTGCCAGTAAACTGGTGCCATAATTGTGCACATGACCAGTGCAAAGAGAGAGCTTTATTCAGTTCTGAAACATGTAGATTTTGATTTAAAACCGATGCAGCTCAAACTTGCATATGCATGCCCTTTCTTCAATCTATCAGTATAAACGAAATTTTTTCATATGTACCATCATAGAACAGTCCAAATACATATATCAATTCTTCAATTTCCATAATGCATATTAAAGTTGTAACAAATCACTGACACCTTCCCATGTTCGCAAACATACGGTGAAGGATGATGAAATACTAGAATCCCACTGCCTCGATAATGTCTGATCAGCGTCCGTCATCTCTCATCTGCTGTCGGTGACCACCAAAATATGAGTCGATCCATTTCTAGTTAACTGCAATATTATTCGAATAAAATACACGGCAACGCATGCACACAATTGGTCCGACATTAGGATGGCTCACCGGGGCCAAGGGGTGGAAAACAAGACAAATTTGGTCCTGATGACAAGGCTGCTGCAAACGACGTGCCCAATGATCGGAAACTCTCCGTACGAAGGGAAGAACAAAGTACTGTTTTGTTGCGTTGCTCCGGTGAAATGGATGAACCGATGTCTTGTACGGAGTAGCTCAAATTATATGTTGTTATTATACTCCGGCAACTTGGCGTTCTAACCTAAACTCCATGCACGGAGGTTAACTATAGGCAGGGCCGATTAACCACAGGGGTACAGTCTACAGACCGTGTGCTCTGTCCTTGGCGGGACAGGGTCCCCTGCACCGCGGTCGGTGTGTGTATATAAGGCCACGGCCGCCAGAGCGTCTCCTCCCCCTCTTCTCCCGCCTACTACTTACTCCTTGTAGCAAAAGTCAGCTCTGAGTCTTTGAGATCTCCAACTCCGCCCACAGCACAGCTTCCACGAACGCTTACGTTCGAGTTCGAGTGGCCTCACTGGCATGGCGCCGCCACGGGCCTCACGCCGCTTCGTGCCAAGGCGGGGCCAGGTGCTGCAGAGCGTGCTCGCCAGCATCCTCTCGTGGCTGCCGCGCTGCAGCATGGGTCTGTTCCGGCGCAGGAACGGCCGCGTCGCGGCGCGCGAGCGGCACGTCGTCGAGCCGGAGCCGGATGGCGCGGCGCGGCGCGTCCTATAATTAACAAGTTGCTCACGGACACACGTCCACGCCCCTGATTGAGAAGTCTTACACCAGGTACTGCGCTGCTCTTTCTGTAATTCCCCCGCTTGGTTTTCTCGGTCCGTTCTGCTCACCCTCCTGGAATTTCGAAACCGTTGACAAATAACCATGAACAAAGTTTTCTTGCGTGTTGACTACCGCCAGGTCAAGCGCACAGCCGCACAGGGGCCGTGTCATACCCCAATTTCTGGAGCATGTTGTGCATCTTGTACCAGTCCCTGGATCAGTAGCTGGTACGCACAAGAACACAGATATGGTAATCGAAAGCATACTTCGTATAGGCACTTAATATAATACCTGAGATATCACCTTTAGTGGCGGTGCGACGAGGATTCGGAAGTATCCAAGTCCGTCCGTCCGACTAATGGTGAAGCAGACAATCAGCGGAAACCCGGCCCAAGCCTACAGGCCGACTTGAGTGCGAACGAAAACCAAACGCCGTCGTCTTCTACGGGGCTTCTCTCACTAAAAACATTACGGGCAAACCCGTGAGTACATAATGTACTCAGCAAACCCTAAAGCAAGGGGTAAAGTTATGCACGGACGTAAACAAGGATGAGGCTGGGGGTTCAGTGTATCGGCGGAAAGCCAATTTTATGCAAGGGTTGGTTTTGAAAACAAAACCAGTTCGCAAACTAAGTCAGGTATGGTAATTAATTTAATGGGGTTGATTGGCCCTGGGGGAGAATAAAACCTTTCCCGCCAGTTCCCAAATTTTATGCTATGCTGGCCGGAAACCAGCGCACGGCTCCAAACCGGCGTTTTCCAAAAACACACACGCCAAGGATAACTCACGCAGAAAATCTAATCATGTGACGGCCATGGCTTTCGCGTTGTCCAATACCGTGGAACACGGCTATCCGGATAGATTCTTATCCTCTGCAGAGGTTGTACACTTTACCCACAAGGGTATACCGTCCTCCCCGGAATTCGGCGGTTTGGACTGGCATACTAATGGTTCCGTACCTGCCTAGTGTCACCTCGGTACCACCCCGAAAATTCCGCGACCAGGGGCTTCACATCAATAGAATCCATAGTATCTTGGCCATAGCGTTTTCATTTGCCGGACCCGACGCCAATCTCGTCAAAGTCTTCTCCTGGCTTTCGGTTGCACTCTGCCTCCTGGTGGTACCGGGCGATCACTAGTAGGGTGTGGTTCCAAACTCCCCCCATAAAGGAGCCTCGTGGTTGCACTGTGTGCTAGGCCAGACGGTACACGAACCGGTCCTTATACGACCGAAGCAAGCATCTTCAATAGCTACCCTCCAATGAGGGATAGCGTCCCAGAGATAGCCTCCCCACTGAGGACTACCTCGCTTGCTCCCGTCTAAAACATACCCCCACTATGGGTTGCACTTACTATTCCCACCCATTTTCACATTTACACACACCACCAAGACACACGCATTTTACACCAAAAAAAAATCATGTGAGCAAGATTAATTAAACACAGTGTGAATGAGTCCTAAGCAGCATATTGTTCCAGCACATCATTAAAGAATTAATGATGGTGGATTCCTAGGTTTATCAAGGGAATTTGGATAAGCAATATCAAGGAATGGCTATCAACAACAACTTAGGTCATTCTAAGCATTTAAATCATTTTAAATTCCACGCAGGTTTCATTTGAAAACAAGCTCTAAGTAGGATCATTTGCAATCATGGGTTCAGCATGATCAATAGGAGTTAGGGCTTGCCTGCAAACGCTTTCCTAATCTTCAAACTCTGACTCGAGGCTCGATTCTCTGACTTGCTCCTTGTGCTTCGAACTTGTCTTTGAGTTGGTCTTCGCGCTTGGAGCTTGTCTCTCTGGGTTGGTCTTCGAGCTTCAAGTCCTCAGCGGCTCTTCAAAATCTTCAGGCTCTTCCTCGACTCTCGCGTAAACTAGCGCATAAAACAGTACGTATAAACTACCGCAAAAGAAATGAAGGAACAAAAGAAACAAAGATCGAGGAAAGCCGACTAAGATCCGAGGAAACTTGATGAATGATGAGAGGCATGATTTATGTATGATGCAGCACTTTAATGCAGGTCAGGTTATGTGTCATAGGTGATACACCTGGCCTTGTAAGGGCCATATTCACCTAGACAAGTTATTAGTTATCTATTTTCTCTAATATGAGAACATGGGTGTGTGTGTGGTTAGGCGGGTGAGGGTTGAACACCTTATGGTGGTGGTGGTGAGATGCAGATGCTCTACTGATGGTGATTACGTGCATATGCACGTTGCCATCTTATTCTTATAGATGAACATGCAGGAAATGCAAGTGAGGATGCATGCAGATGAGATGCACGTGTACTTCGTACATTTGTGGCATAAAGACTATATACAGGCGGTAACCCGTATAAAGGTTTATGCTACTTGTATACGAAGCGAGAGGTGTGTCATTTTTAAGGGTTTATGTAGCTCGAGGTGATAATCTAACGGTGATTAGATAACATTTTAGTTATTAAGTTAACTGCCAGGCACTGAGTGCATGACAGTGGTTCGTGCACGTGATTATGCATGATTCTGTGCACTTGCTGTTTCAAGTCTTTATATAGGCTGGGACCCACATAAAGACTCTGGCAGCACTGCACAGGGTGCTGGTGTGCCATTTAATTTCCTATGTGATTATATTATTATTTTACGGTGATTATCGGTTAATTATTTACTACTTGATTATTAAGATTAAACTATTGTTTATTTATCGTGCAGGTGCATGCGTATGATCATGCATAACTAGCGTACATGCACGTGATCGCGATGCCATGAATGCATGACTCACAGATAAAATACCGATAATCAAATAAAGCCGAATAGCAATTAAAATAGCAGATAAATTCGATAGGACCCGAATAAAGAGATCATTTATAAGAACAGTCTGGTAGATCAGGAGGAGTTGGGCGAGGGTACTAGGTTAGGCTTGATCGAGCGATGGTTGATATAGGTTTAGGTGGTCAAATGTTTGGGACATGCGAGATAAATATCACATGCTTGTCGAAAAGATACAAAGAGTGGGGAAGATTTTAGGAGGTAAAGATTTCTAAACCTAGTGTGGGGCTCTATGGATAGTACCATGAGGTACTTCGCGATCTCACGAACTCGTGGGCGCGAGAATCACCCAAAACGGAGTTCGGAATAGAAAGATATGGGTATTTGAAGATGAGAGGGCTAATTTGTAATTATAAAAAGAATTTCAGGGGCTTAATTTTGATTACAAAAAGTTCTCAGGGACCAATCTGTAATTATGAAAGAGTTTAGGGGTCTGGGTGTAAAAGGTTGGGGTTAAAACATAATTACAGAAAAGTTTAGGGTCTTTTCTGTAAAAATGCTGGGCTTAAACATGATTACAGAAAAGGTCAGGGGCTTGTCTGTAAAAAGTACAGGGCTGGGATTTTCTGGGAATTTAGGATTTATTTTTGTATTGGAATTTATTTATTGCGCAAGCGATGACGCAATAAAACGATTATTGATTTAATTAAAATTAAGAAGTCCGTGGACCGAGTCTACGGGGTTCGTGGACCGGGGATAGGCGTCGGTCCACCAGTCCACGGTGGACTGGGGCACCGCGCGCGGTGGCCCGTTGCCGGACTTCTCGCCGACGTCGGCTAGGAGGGCAGAGACGGGACGGAACCTCGTCGCAGAGGGCGAGAACGCGACGGGTGAGCGGATGGTGCAACGTGTCGTCGACGGGGAGCTGCGGAATGGCGGCAATGGCTCGCCGGAGTAAAGCAGTGCTCCGGCGAGCAAGAGGATATGGTTGCGCGCGTGCACGGGGAGGGAAGAGGAAAGGCGCGCGAGGTGCAAGGGATCATGGCGAACGCGGCGCACCTCTAGTTGAGGCCAGACGCGGCTGGGATGATGGCCGACGACGGAGGGGAGGCGGCGGCCATGGCGGTGCTCGATGTCACACACGAGCGAGAGGAGAGAAGGGAGAAAGAGGGGAGGAGGAGGGAGAGAGGAGGGCTGCGAGGCTCACCATGGGCTTGGGGAGGAGCGGGGAACGACGGAAAGCTGCCGGCGTTGAGGGGTCGTTGGAACCCTAGTTCTGTGAGGGGGAAGAGAGAGTGAGGCGCAACAGAGAGAGAAAGGAGGGAGCGGGCGGTTCGTTTTATGGGCAAGCTTTCGTGGCGGCTACGGAGACTCCGGCAGAGCACCGGGAGCGGCGGAGGCGGGTTCGGTCGGAGTAGGGGCCGGCCGCGGCGCGCTGCCGCGTGGGGAAGAAGCTTCCGACAGGTGGGGTCCACCTGTCGGCGGGAGGAGGCGGGCGCGGCTGGAGCAGGCCGGACTGGGCCGGAACGCTGGGCCGGGGGAAAGAAATGGCCCACGCGCGGGAGAAAAGGGAAAGGAGAGGAAGGGGGTTGCGGGCCGGGCCAGGAAAAGGAAAAAGAGGAAAGCGGCCCGAGAAGGATTAAAAGATTTGATCTTTTCCGGATTTAGAATTTGGATGAATTTTCAAATTCAAACAAAAGCAAAGATAGCTCAAACACTCAAAATAAATCAAGTAAAAGGCAGAAATGCATATGGTGACATTTGTGCAAGTTTTAAAATTTAAACTTTTTGAAAATTGAATATGCACTAACTCAAACTAGAACAAATTTATTTAATTTGTTGTAAATTCAAAAGCTTCCAATTTTTAGTTCATTTTTTAAATGAACGCAAACACTTGAGCACAAGTTTTATCTTTCAAAATTTCCAGATTCAAACTAAGTTTAATTTATTTAGTGAATTTTGTTTTGGAAAAATTCATGGAAGGTAAGAGTTTAGAAAAGGTTCAAATTTAGAGTGATTTTTATCTCTTTTGAGTTTATTTATTTATTTATTTTTCTTCTTTTTTTTTTTTTTTTTTTTGGCTCTGAAAAGTAGGGTATTACAGATCTACCCCACTTAAAAGAAATCTCGTCCTCGAGATTTGCAAGGTCTTCTGGGTGGAGCGGTTCTTCCTTTGGGTCTTCGTACCTGACCGTTGTAGCACTCGAGTCTTGATGGAAGATTTTCTTCATTGCAGGGCTTGGGGAGAGGCAAAGCTTCTTGCTTCTGTCGATCCTTCACGCTGGTTGCTTCAACACGGGAAGGCTGGCTTAAGGTTTTGATTTGAGGGTTTTATTTTATTATTATTGTTATTTCGATTAGGGCTTACTGACTGAAAATCCTACCCCACTTAAAAGATTTTCACTCAGGGTTTTCTGGTTGCTGCTGCACGGTTGCCTTAAACGCTGGTCATCTCAGGACACTGCTCGAGGCGAGGTTGTTAGCTGGATTGACAACTTTTCCTGTGAAGAGCTGATGATTCTGAACACTCCGATTCATGCAGGGTACGATACGGTGACTGTCTTCATGATCCTCCCAGGTGATCTAAACCACTGTTTCTTTTCTGATGTGCTGACACTTTCTCTGCTTAATTCTGACATCCGTCATACAGGGTACCGGATTCGAGGATGAGTCCAGAACAGACTCTCTGTCAAGATTCAGCTTTAGACGGCATTGTCCTTAGCCAAAATATTTGTCCTCTTGACAGGTTAAATTAGCTGGTAATGCACCTTGGACTATTTGAGGGATTGTCCAAGAGAGCATTGACTTGACTACAGCAGGGTATGGGAGTGAACATGGCACAAACATTGCCAGCTGGTTAGCAGACTCTTCCTTAACATGGTTCTGGGAGACATATGCTTCAGAGCTAGCAATCTGTAGTTACTTAGCTCCAGATTCACCTTTCTACTGTGGGAACTATTTAGCTGATTTCTCATGCTAAAAAGCTCCAATGCTTTAGCTTTTGCAGCAACTGACTGGGTATTACTGATGTGAATGCAATCACTCTCGAAGTCTGCCGCTAATAGGGGAGCAGATGAGAGGATTGATTTTTACCGTATGGTCATCATGGACATATGCATAGAAAGCCTGGAGGTAATGCAACACTGTCCTTGCGGGTGTTGCTCTCATTCTGTGTGGTTCTGCCATTATCTGATGTTGCAGGTTTATAGTATTTTGCTTCTAATACCATTCGTCTTCGCTGAGGTTCACAACAAGTGACCGAAAGGCTGTCATGGATGCGTCTCATTCTCACACTTTCTGCTTATGGTGCTGGGACCTTTAAGTCAGTCCTGGAGACAACCTTGTATTTCCTTGATTGGCCAATAGGTCATCGATCCTGGGCTGTGGGTTATGGGTCCACTATGCTTCCGCTGCGCTACTCTGATACTGGTTTCTGACCATGGAGGACTTGTTCTGGAATTGGCCTGTGTGAGGAACTCCTTGATCGTCGTCAAGTAGCATGCTGATGATTTCTCGGGGAGACTTCTGAGTACTCGTGTATCACTAGTACTTTTCCCAAGAGTTTGATTTTTCATATCTCTGCCATATAGACAGCTTTTGATCCTTCTGATTCATTTTTACTTTAGTCCATGTCGCTGGTGATCTTTTGCGGATCTCATTCGGGGATATTCCAAAGATATCCATTAATAAGTTGCAGATCTTTGCCAGCGCCGTCATAGACCAGTGATGTGAGCTTGTCCTTGACAAGGTTCCGCAGTGAGGGACTATCGAATTTCGAATTGGATCAATAGTGTTGTCGGCTGAGACTTCTTCATCATCGTTCCAGCTGTCATTTGTTTCACTTTCTGGGTTAAGCTTTCTTGTACGTGCTGGTTGTTAGCTGCCAGTGAGTGGCATCTTGACTTCTCTTTTGTACTTGTCTCGTGTAAACTTCCAACTGACTTGTGACCTTTGTTGTGGTTGGGTAAAACTTCTAACTAGCTTGACTCTGGGCTGACATCTCCTTGATGTGATGCTTGCCTCGGCAGGGGTTTGGGTATAGGTCGGGGAGCGATTTGACATTAAGTTGTTCTTATTTTTGATTCTTGGTATTTATGTTTGGTTTTAATTTGGGAGCACTCAAACATAAAACACCGAACAAGAACAACGAAAACCATCGAATCACTCAAGCAATGCGATTTATTTGTTGTGGTTTTATGATGTTCGCGTGCTAAGATCGAGGCTTAAGGCTTGAGGGTATGCAGGCTATTGATTTCTTCTGCTGGCATCAGAACTCGACCAATAGTCCTTGACCAAAAAGAATCGAGGGGGTCATATGACTTGGTCGGTGAAAAGAAAATCTGTCGTCCACGTTTCTGTGGCAAATTACGTCATTGCGTGGAGGTCTTGACATTATTTGGATACATGTTGCTTGATTATTGGGTTTGTTAAGCTTCCGCTTTTCAACTCAACCTTTCTTGAGCACTAGCTGTGACTTGAATCCATCGTTCAAAGCAAGGCATCAGGGGTGCTCTTTATTTATAGAACATCTTCAGTTCTAGTCCAACCCATTCCAGGAGCTTTACAAGTACAACCATTATTGGGCATGGTTACTGCAGCTCCTGCATGAAGATAACATCCTTGCAGCTGATGAGCTAAACTCTTATTCACCCATCATGAGGAACCTATTTATGAGATTCTGGCACACACAACAGGACTGCCTGTTGGTGGAGCCTGGCTACCTTGCAATGTTTATTCACGGGTTTCAGTGCAATCCGTTGCGAAGTGCCCATGCTCCCGACATATATAACACTTCTGGTTTGCTCGGGGTTTCTTACGGGCCTTCTGAGATGGCGCACTGGTGCTGTTTGGGTGATCGTGCTCATGGGTCTGTTGGGAAGGAATTGGTCCTTGCTTGTAGAGAGGGCAATTGGCTATCATGTGCTCTGGATCTTTGCAGTGATAGCAGTACCTCATCTTCTTGATTTCTTTCTGCGTGGCTTGGTTTGATGCTTGCTTGTTCTTCTTTTTCTTCTGCTTGCAGCTCTTGCAGGGGTTCTGAGGCGGTTTGCCTTGTGTGGGACGGATGATTCTCTTGCTAAGTCTCTTCATTGATTCTTCCAAATTGCTCAACCTTTCCATTATATTCCCGAGGATGGGAGTTAGCGACAGGTGCGTGTTGTCCATATTATTCCATACTTCTTGTCTTTCACGCTCCTGCACTACTGAGCGGGTGTCTTCAGGTGGTTCTGGAAGTGAGTGCATATCTCTTTCCAAGTCAATTGCATCTTCTTCATTTTTGCCTAATCCAAACGTGGGGCAGTCGGAGAACTGATGTCCGGGGTCACGGCAGTTGTAGCACTTTATCCGGTACTTGGTCTTCTTTGCAGATCTGACCTTGTCTTCGGGTTCAGGAATCATGTCTGGTGCGCGGTACACTTGGTACGACACGCCATCCACTTCTACGGTCACGTAGTCGTGGTTGTCCATTGAGTTGGAGGTTTCTGCACGCGGATTCTTCTGGTTGAGGCTCATTCTTGTCGTTGAAGGAAGCAGAGGGGTTTTTAAACTAGAGAAGGGGAAAGTAGTATGGAATATTTTGTAAATAGTTTTGAAAATAGTCTTTTTCGAGCGCGACTAGTCCTAGGTTTTCGTCCTACAGTCAAGTATTGCTCTGATACCACTCTGTCATACCCCAATTTCTGGAGCATGTTGTGCATCTTGTACCAGTCCCTGGATCAGTAGCTGGTACGCACAAGAACACAGATATGGTAATCGAAAGCATACTTCGTATAGGCACTTAATATAATACCTGAGATATCACCTTTAGTGGCGGTGCGACGAGGATTCGGAAGTATCCAAGTCCGTCCGTCCGACTAATGGTGAAGCAGACAATCAGCGGAAACCCGGCCCAAGCCTACAGGCAGACTTGAGTGCGAACGAAAACCAAACGCCGTCGTCTTCTACGGGGCTTCTCTCACTAAAAACATTACGGGCAAACCCGTGAGTACATAATGTACTCAGCAAACCCTAAAGCAAGGGGTAAAGTTATGCACGGACGTAAACAAGGATGAGGCTGGGGGTTCAGTGTATCGGCGGAAAGCCAATTTTATGCAAGGGTTGGTTTTGAAAACAAAACCAGTTCGCAAACTAAGTCAGGTATGGTAATTAATTTAATGGGGTTGATTGGCCCTGGGGGAGAATAAAACCTTTCCCGCCAGTTCCCAAATTTTATGCTATGCTGGCCGGAAACCAGCGCACGGCTCCAAACCGGCGTTTTCCAAAAACACACACGCCAAGGATAACTCACGCAGAAAATCTAATCATTGTGTGGCCATGGCTTTCGCGTTGTCCAATACCGTGGAACACGGCTATCCGGATAGATTCTTATCCTCTGCAGAGGTTGTACACTTTACCCACAAGGGTATACCGTCCTCCCCGGAATTCGGCGGTTTGGACTGGCATACTAATGGTTCCGTACCTGCCTAGTGTCACCTCGGTACCACCCCGAAAATTCCGCGACCAGGGGCTTCATATCAATAATTCATAATAACTTGGCCATAGCGCTTTCACTTGCCGGACCCGACGCCAGTCTCGTCAAAGTCTTCTCCTGGCTTTCGGTTGCAACTCCCTGCCTCCTGGTGGTACCGGGCGATCACTAGTAGGGTGTGGTTCCAAACTCCCCCCATAAAGGAGCCTCGTGGTTGCACTGCTGCTAGGCCAGACGGCACAAGAACCGGTCCTTATACGACCGATGCAAGCATCTTCAATAGCTACCCTCCTGCGAGGAGTAGCGTCCCAGAGATAGCCTCCCCACTGAGGACTACCTCGCTTGCACCCGTCTAAAACATACCCCCACTATGGGTTGCACTTACTAATCCCACCCATTTTCACTTTACGCACACAACACCAAGCACGCACACATTTTCGCAAAAGCATGTGAGTCAGATTATTAAATACACAGTGTGAATGAGTCCTAAGCAGCATATTGATCCATCTCATCTTTAAAGATTAATGATGGTGGATTCCTAGGTTTATCAAGGGACTTAGGATAAGCAATATCAAGGAATGGCTATCAACAACAATTTAGGTCATTCTAAGCATTTAAATCCATTTTAAATACCATGCATGTTTTATTTGAAATCAAGCTCTAAGTAGGTTTATTTGCAAACATGGGTTCAACATGATCAACGGGAGTTAGGGCTTGCCTGCAAATCGCTTTCCTAATCTTTAAACTCTGACTCGAGGCTTGATTCTCTGAGTTGCTCTTCGTACTTGGAGCTTGTATCTCTGGGTTGGTCTTCGCGCTTCAAGTCCTCAGCAGCTCTTCGAATTCTTCCGGCTCTTCCTCGACTCTCGCGTAAACTAGCGCATAAAACAGTACGTATAAACTACCGCAAAAAGAAATAAGAGAGCAAAAGAAATAAAGATCGAGGAAAGCCGATTAAGATCCGAGGAAACTTGATGAATGATGAGAGGTATGATTTATGTATGATGCAGCACTTTAATGCAGGTCAGGTTATATGCTATAGGTGATATTCCTGGCCTTGTGAAGGCCATATTCACCTAGACAAGTTATTAGTTATCTATTTCCTCTAATATATGAACATGGGCGTGTGGTTATGCATATGATCCTTGTTGGGTGAACACCTTGGGGTGAAGATGATAAGATGCATGCGCTTCCTTGATGGTGATTACGTGCATATCTAATATGCAAGCTTCTATATTATTTCTACAAAAGACCATGCATGAATGCAGGCGGTGGTATATGCAGCGCGTGTACGTGAATATGCGCGATATGAATGCATGACTGCAGATAAGATGCCAAATTCAATTAAAGGCAGCTGGCGAATAAAATACCAGATAACTCCAATAAGATCCAATAAAAGATCAATGATAAGAGCAGAGCAATAAATCAAAAGAGGTTGGGCGAGGATATTAGGTTAGGTTTGATCGAGTGATGGTTGATATAGGTTAAGGTCAGGTCGAATTTTCGATGAAAGGCGGTTACTTGATCGGAAGTGAGATGACACTAAGGTTTGCTAGGTTTATAGATAGTGAGCATAAGAATGAATGCGGACTGCAAGGATGAAGTAGGGTTTGTGATAAGGAAGATATTAGGCAGATTAGTACCATAAGATGGGTTAGGTTTGATTGAGCGAGGGGTGATTGGCTTGGGTTAGGTTCGAGATTGGGTTGTGATAAGACAAGGGTACTAGGTTGGAAATTGTATCAGTATGATTAATCGCTAGGTTTAATGCTAGCGAGCAAAGGAATGGATAGGTTATACGAAGATGAAGTGAGAGGTGTGAGAGATATTAGGCGGAATAGCATCACAGGATGGGTTAGGTTTACATGCGCAGATGTTTGCGACACGTGTGATCATCTTCGCAGGATTAACCGAGAAATGATATAAGAAGCGAGGGGATCAATGCTTTCTAGACCTGGCGTGGGGCTTCATGGTCAGCACCATGAGGTACTTCGTGATTCCACGAACCCGTGGGCGCAAGAATCACGCAAAACGGAGTTCGGGTTAAGAAGGTATGGACGTTTGAAGATTAGGGGGCTGATTTGTAATTATAAAAAGGTTTTTGAGGGCTTAACTGTAATTACAGAATAAGTCTAGGGACTTATTTGTAATTATTAAAAGTTTAGGGATCTAGGTGTAAAGGAACAGGGGCTAAAACATAATTACAGAAAAGTTTAGGTACTTTTCTGTAAAAAAAATACAGGGCTTAAACATGATTATTGAAAAGGTCAGGGGCTTATCTGCAAAATGTACAGGGTTCTGGGAATTATCAGGATTTCCGGATTTATTTTTATTTAGGAAAATATGATGTATGACTGACACGTGGGTCAGGGGGGGGGCCAGTGCACTATTATGTGAACTCGGTCCACTGTGTGGTGGACCGGGTGGTTATATGCCCGCGGTCCACGGTGCACCGGGTGCACCGGGCCGGGGGATGACCGGGGAGCGGGTCGCGCGGCGGCGGCTCGTCGGATTCGTCGCCGGCGACGCGATGGAAGGGAGATGGGCGACGGGAGGTGGACGCCGGGGACGTGCGCGGTGAGGGCTACCTGTGGGGCCGACGTGTCGACGAGGGGAGAGGCCGTAGCGACGGTGAGGCGTCGCCGGAGCTCGACGGGGCTTGTGCTTGCGGGGGAAAACGGTGCGGGAGTGTCTTGGGTTCGAGCGAGTGCCTGTGCGGGTGCGCGTGGGTGTGGCGAGGACGACGCGCGCCTCGGCTCGGGCGGGCCCGGTCGGAGAGGTGGCTGACGACGGGGGGAAACGTCGGCGGCGAGCTTGGCTCGGTGGCGAGCTAAGGAGAGGGGTCGGGTGCAGGTTGCAGAAGAAGGAGGAGGGACGCGGGAGCTCGGGGAAGCTCTCCGCGGGCTCGGTTGGGCTGGAGGAGGCCGGAGGGAGGAGATCGACCGGGAGAGGTCGACCGAGAGAGAGAGAGGAGAAATGGGGAAAAAGGAGCCGGGGGATGAGGGGGCTCAGTCCTTAAATTGACCGCGGAAGGTCGGTTCGCCACAGTAGGGCGGTGGCGCGGAGCACGGCGGCGACCGGACCCGGGAGCGGCGGAGGCGGGTCGACGGTAGGGGCCGACGGGCGGTGGTGGTGCCGCGTGGGGAAGACGGGTCCGACACGCGGGTCCCGCGCGTCAGCGTGACGGAGGGGAGAGGCGGATTGGGCTGGCGTGGAAGATGGGCCGACGAACTGGGCTGATGCAGGCCGAGCGTGGAAGGAGAGAAGGAAGAACGGACTGGGCCAGAAGAGGAGTTTCGGCCCGATATGAGTTTTGGTTTCGGAATTCATTTAGTCTTTTTCTGGGATTCAAATTTGGATGGGTTTCAAATTCAAACCAAAGCAGATTTCAAACAAGCACTCAAAATAAATCAAATAAAATACAGAAATGCATATGATGACATTTTGATGCAGTTTTGAAATCAAAAGTTTGAAATTTACTTGGAATTTAATTCTACTTTGATTTCTTTTGTTGTAAATTCAAAAGCTTCACATTTTTAGTTTATTTTTAAATGAAGCAAACACTTGAGCACATATTTTTATATTTCAAAATTTCCAAATTCAAACTAGGTTCAATTATTTAGTGAAATTTTTATTTTAGAAATCGTGTCAAGGTAAGGACTTTAGAAAGGCTCAAATTTGGAGTGATTTTTATCCCTTTCTAAGTTTATTTATTTATTTAATTTCTGTTCTTTTTTTTTTTTTTTTTTTTTTTTGGCCTCTGAAAAGTAGGGTATTACATTTAAACCTTCGCTGATGCAAGCCCAAGCGAAGGCTGACATGGTTGCAACGGCAACAGGAGTAAGATGATGAAGCTGGAGATGGTATAAAGAAAGAACACGAAGGACAAAGCTCGAAGGTGGAAAAGATAAACCGGCATCCAGAAATGACGAAAAAACAACAAACTCATCGCTTCGAGGTCTTAGGCGGACTTCCGGAATATGCTTCGGACCATACAGAGGAAGATGGATTGAATCTATATCAACAAGACCAGACTCCGAGTAGCACTTCGAAAAAATACCCTTATAACGGGAGGCGGAGATAGACCTTGTGAAATAGTAACCTGCTCGAAGAGAATGGAAACCCCTAGGAAACGCTGCCGACTTCTGCCTAGCCATCGAAGGAAGAAAAGAAGTACCTTCGAAAGAAGAGATGCCAACAAAGCAGCCACGGCGGTAAAAAGATACGGACGGGAAAAGGTGAAAGCGACACATATTTAAAGACCTGCCGAAAGCTGGGGACATTGGGGTGAAAAACCGCACAACCAAGGGTTTAAGTAAGAATAGTGAAATACATTAAAATATACATAACAAGAAATGAAATAAGGAAAAAATCGCAGCTGACAAGATAACTGCTTCAAGGAAACGCCTTCGCTCACTTCCTTTCAACAGTTGAGGGCTAATGGGGAAGATAGCTGCGATC
>CM017441.1:47024380-47106787 GCA_007726485.1 Eragrostis curvula | reverse complement strand
CCGCCGTCAATCCAACGCTCTGCTTCAAGATTCGGACCTTGCTCTGTTGCACCAAATAGCTAACCAGCCTCAAAAAAACCCATAATGGATGGTCCCCATCTCTGTCAAGTAACATAAATCTGCTGCTAGTTGGTCCCTATTTCAGGAGCAGGAACAGTGAAATGTAGCAAAGTTCATCAGAATTTATGATTCCATCATGTTGATGCATGGAAAATTTGAATGATAAGCGCGGGCTGTTAAACTTGAACGGTACAGGAAACTGATCACACTTGAGTTCCATCTTGCTCATTTGAACTGACATATTTGAACAAACATATAGATTTACGCAACTCAAGCCTGATTTGCTCATGCTTGGTCTTTCTGTCAAAACGATGCCAGGCGAAATGTATGTCTACTTAGTGGTGAGAGTGTCAAACTCTCTACAACCACTCAAACAAGAGACCATTTTAATGGAATTTATCAAACACCTGCCCTTCCCTAGCTAAATCTGTACCACAAAGAATTGAAACACCTCCATATATTGTTGTTCCATTGCGTCGGATTACTGTAGATTAGATAAATATGCACATGCCTTCGAAGAACAGGTCGGTATTCATGTCAAACAAATGCCTTCGTCGGGATGCATGGTATAAACATCCAAGTTGCTGAGGTGCTGACGATGCCATCCAAGATTAAAAAAAAAAAACCCTGCTAGTGTCGCTTTTTCTCTTTCTCTTAGAGGAAAACATTATTGCCAGTAAACTGGTGCCATAATTGTGCACATGACCAGTGCAAAGAGAGAGCTTTATTCAGTTCTGAAACATGTAGATTTTGATTTAAAACCGATGCAGCTCAAACTTGCATATGCATGCCCTTTCTTCAATCTATCAGTATAAACGAAATTTTTTCATATGTACCATCATAGAACAGTCCAAATACATATATCAATTCTTCAATTTCCATAATGCATATTAAAGTTGTAACAAATCACTGACACCTTCCCATGTTCGCAAACATACGGTGAAGGATGATGAAATACTAGAATCCCACTGCCTCGATAATGTCTGATCAGCGTCCGTCATCTCTCATCTGCTGTCGGTGACCACCAAAATATGAGTCGATCCATTTCTAGTTAACTGCAATATTATTCGAATAAAATACACGGCAACGCATGCACACAATTGGTCCGACATTAGGATGGCTCACCGGGGCCAAGGGGTGGAAAACAAGACAAATTTGGTCCTGATGACAAGGCTGCTGCAAACGACGTGCCCAATGATCGGAAACTCTCCGTACGAAGGGAAGAACAAAGTACTGTTTTGTTGCGTTGCTCCGGTGAAATGGATGAACCGATGTCTTGTACGGAGTAGCTCAAATTATATGTTGTTATTATATCCGGCAACTTGGCGTTCTAACCTAAACTCCATGCACGGAGGTTAACTATAGGCAGGGCCGATTAACCACAGGGGTACAGTCTACAGACCGTGTGCTCTGTCCTTGGCGGGACAGGGTCCCCTGCACCGCGGTCGGTGTGTGTATATAAGGCCACGGCCGCCAGAGCGTCTCCTCCCCCCTCTTCTCCCGCCTACTACTTACTCCTTGTAGCAAAAGTCAGCTCTGAGTCTTTGAGATCTCCAACTCCGCCCACAGCACAGCTTCCACGAACGCTTACGTTCGAGTTCGAGTGGCCTCACTGGCATGGCGCCGCCACGGGCCTCACGCCGCTTCGTGCCAAGGCGGGGCCAGGTGCTGCAGAGCGTGCTCGCCAGCATCCTCTCGTGGCTGCCGCGCTGCAGCATGGGTCTGTTCCGGCGCAGGAACGGCCGCGTCGCGGCGCGCGAGCGGCACGTCGTCGAGCCGGAGCCGGATGGCGCGGCGCGGCGCGTCCTATAATTAACAAGTTGCTCACGGACACACGTCCACGCCCCTGATTGAGAAGTCTTACACCAGGTACTGCGCTGCTCTTTCTGTAATTCCCCCGCTTGGTTTTCTCGGTCCGTTCTGCTCACCCTCCTGGAATTTCGAAACCGTTGACAAATAACCATGAACAAAGTTTTCTTGCGTGTTGACTACCGCCAGGTCAAGCGCACAGCCGCACAGGGGCCGTGTCATACCCCAATTTCTGGAGCATGTTGTGCATCATGTACCAGTCCCTGGATCAGTAGCTGGTACGCACAAGAACACAGATATGGTAATCGAAAGCATACTTCGTATAGGTAAATAATATAATACCTGAGATATCACCTTTAGTGGCGGTGCGACGAGGATTCGGAAGTATCCAAGTCCGTCCGTCCGACTAATGGTGAAGCGGACAATCAGCGGAAACATGGCCCAAGCCTACAGGCAGACTTGAGTGCGAACGAAAACCAAATCGCCGTCGTCTTCTACGGGCTTCTCTCACTAAAAACAATACGGGCAAACCCGTGAGTACATAAGGTACTCAGCAAACCCTAACACAAGGGGTAATTATATGCATGGGAGGTAATCAAGGATAAGGCTGATGGTTCAGTGTATCGGCGGAAAGCCAATTTTATGCAAGGGTTGGTTTTGAAAACAAAACCAGTTCGCAAACTAAGTCAGGTATAGCAATTAATTTAGTGGGGTTGGTTGGCCCTGGGGGAGAATAAAACTTTCCCGCCAGTTCCCAAATTTTATGCTATGCTGGCAGGAAACCAGCGCACGGCTCCAAACCGGTGTATTCCAAAAACACACACGCCAAGGAGAACTCACGCCGAAGTCTAATCATGTGACGGCCATGGCTTTCGCGTTGTCCAATACCGTGGAACACGGCTATCCGGATAGATTCTTATCCTCTGCAGAGGTCGTACACTTTACCCACAAGGGTATACCGTCCTCCCCGGAATTCGGCGGTTTGGACTGGCATACTAATGGTTCCGTACCTGCCTAGTGTCACCTCGGTACCACCCCGAAAAATCAGCGACCAGGGGCTTCACAATAATAATCATAGAATGTCTTGGCCATAGCGCACTTTCACTTGCCGGACCCGACGCCAATCTCGTCAAAGTCTTCTCCTGGCTTTCGGTTGCACTCTGCCTCCTGGTGGTACCGGGCGATCACTAGTAGGGTGTGGTTCCAAACTCCCCCCATAAAGGAGCCTCGTGGTTGCACTGCGTGCTAGGCCAGACGGTACACGAACCGGTCCTTATACGACCGAAGCAAGCATCTTCAACAGCTACCCTCCAATGAGGGATAGCGTCCCAGAGATAGCCTCCCCACTGAGGACTACCTCGCTTGCTCCCGTCTAAAATATACCCCCACTATGGGTTGCACTTACTATTCCCACCCATTTTCACATTTACACACACACCACCAAGACACACGCATTTTACACCAAAAATCATGTGAGCAAGATTAATTAAACACAGTGTGAATGAGTCCTAAGCAGCATATTGTTCCAGCACATCATTAAAGAATTAATGATGGTGGATTCCTAGGTTTATCAAGGGAATTTGGATAAGCAATATCAAGGAATGGCTATCAACAACAACTTAGGTCATTCTAAGCATTTAAATCATTTTAAATTCCATGCAGGTTTCATTTGAAAACAAGCTCTAAGTAGGATCATTTGCAATCATGGGTTCAGCATGATCAATAGGAGTTAGGGCTTGCCTGCAAACGCTTTCCTAATCTTCAAACTCTGACTCGAGGCTCGATTCTCTGACTTGCTCCTTGTGCTTCGAACTTGTCTTTGAGTTGGTCTTCGCGCTTGGAGCTTGTCTCTCTGGGTTGGTCTTCGAGCTTCAAGTCCTCAGCGGCTCTTCAAAATCTTCAGGCTCTTCCTCGACTCTCGCGTAAACTAGCGCATAAAACAGTACGTATAAACTACCGCAAAAGAAATGAAGGAACAAAAGAAACAAAGATCGAGGAAAGCCGACTAAGATCCGAGGAAACTTGATGAATGATGAGAGGCATGATTTATGCATGATGCAGCACTTTAATGCAGGTCAGGTTATGTGTCATAGGTGATACACCTGGCCTTGTAAGGGCCATATTCACCTAGACAAGTTATTAGTTATCTATTTTCTCTAATATGAGAACATGGGTGTGTGTGTGGTTAGGCGGGTGAGGGTTGAACACCTTATGGTGGTGGTGGTGAGATGCAGATGCTCTACTGATGGTGATTACGTGCATATGCACGTTGCCATCTTATTCTTATAGATGAACATGCAGGAAATGCAAGTGAGGATGCATGCAGATGAGATGCACGTGTACTTCGTACATTTGTGGCATAAAGACTATATACAGGCGGTAACCCGTATAAAGGTTTATGCTACTTGTATACGAAGCGAGAGGTGTGTCATTTTTAAGGGTTTATGTAGCTCGAGGTGATAATCTAACGGTGATTAGATAACATTTTAGTTATTAAGTTAACTGCCAGGCACTGAGTGCATGACAGTGGTTCGTGCACGTGATTATGCATGATTCTGTGCACTTGCTGTTTCAAGTCTTTATATAGGCTGGGACCCACATAAAGACTCTGGCAGCACTGCACAGGGTGCTGGTGTGCCATTTAATTTCCTATGTGATTATATTATTATTTTACGGTGATTATCGGTTAATTATTTACTACTTGATTATTAAGATTAAACTATTGTTTATTTATCGTGCAGGTGCATGCGTATGATCATGCATAACTAGCGTACATGCACGTGATCGCGATGCCATGAATGCATGACTCACAGATAAAATACCGATAATCAAATAAAGCCGAATAGCAATTAAAATAGCAGATAAATTCGATAGGACCCGAATAAAGAGATCATTTATAAGAACAGTCTGGTAGATCAGGAGGAGTTGGGCGAGGGTACTAGGTTAGGCTTGATCGAGCGATGGTTGATATAGGTTTAGGTGGTCAAATGTTTGGGACATGCGAGATAAATATCACATGCTTGTCGAAAAGATACAAAGAGTGGGGAAGATTTTAGGAGGTAAAGATTTCTAAACCTAGTGTGGGGCTCTATGGATAGTACCATGAGGTACTTCGCGATCTCACGAACTCGTGGGCGCGAGAATCACCCAAAACGGAGTTCGGAATAGAAAGATATGGGTATTTGAAGATGAGAGGGCTAATTTGTAATTATAAAAAGAATTTCAGGGGCTTAATTTTGATTACAAAAAGTTCTCAGGGACCAATCTGTAATTATGAAAGAGTTTAGGGGTCTGGGTGTAAAAGGTTGGGGTTAAAACATAATTACAGAAAAGTTTAGGGTCTTTTCTGTAAAAATGCTGGGCTTAAACATGATTACAGAAAAGGTCAGGGGCTTGTCTGTAAAAAGTACAGGGCTGGGATTTTCTGGGAATTTAGGATTTATTTTTGTATTGGAATTTATTTATTGCGCAAGCGATGACGCAATAAAACGATTATTGATTTAATTAAAATTAAGAAGTCCGTGGACCGAGTCTACGGGGTTCGTGGACCGGGGATAGGCGTCGGTCCACCAGTCCACGGTGGACTGGGGCACCGCGCGCGGTGGCCCGTTGCCGGACTTCTCGCCGACGTCGGCTAGGAGGGCAGAGACGGGACGGAACCTCGTCGCAGAGGGCGAGAACGCGACGGGTGAGCGGATGGTGCAACGTGTCGTCGACGGGGAGCTGCGGAATGGCGGCAATGGCTCGCCGGAGTAAAGCAGTGCTCCGGCGAGCAAGAGGATATGGTTGCGCGCGTGCACGGGGAGGGAAGAGGAAAGGCGCGCGAGGTGCAAGGGATCATGGCGAACGCGGCGCACCTCTAGTTGAGGCCAGACGCGGCTGGGATGATGGCCGACGACGGAGGGGAGGCGGCGGCCATGGCGGTGCTCGATGTCACACACGAGCGAGAGGAGAGAAGGGAGAAAGAGGGGAGGAGGAGGGAGAGAGGAGGGCTGCGAGGCTCACCATGGGCTTGGGGAGGAGCGGGGAACGACGGAAAGCTGCCGGCGTTGAGGGGTCGTTGGAACCCTAGTTCTGTGAGGGGGAAGAGAGAGTGAGGCGCAACAGAGAGAGAAAGGAGGGAGCGGGCGGTTCGTTTTATGGGCAAGCTTTCGTGGCGGCTACGGAGACTCCGGCAGAGCACCGGGAGCGGCGGAGGCGGGTTCGGTCGGAGTAGGGGCCGGCCGCGGCGCGCTGCCGCGTGGGGAAGAAGCTTCCGACAGGTGGGGTCCACCTGTCGGCGGGAGGAGGCGGGCGCGGCTGGAGCAGGCCGGACTGGGCCGGAACGCTGGGCCGGGGGAAAGAAATGGCCCACGCGCGGGAGAAAAGGGAAAGGAGAGGAAGGGGGTTGCGGGCCGGGCCAGGAAAAGGAAAAAGAGGAAAGCGGCCCGAAAGAGATAGAAATGGTTTGATCTTTTCTGGATTTGAATTTGAAGAGATTTCAAATTCAAACAAAAACAAGATTGATCAAACACTCAAAACAATTCCAATAAATCACAGAAATGCATATGGTGTGATTTTGATGCAGATTTGAAATTCAAAATTTGGAAATCACTTTGGGATTTAATTCTACTTTGATTTTATTTGTTGTAAATTCAAAAGCTTCCAATTTTTAGTTCATTATTTAAATGAAAGCAAACACTTGAGCACAAGTTTTATATTTCAAAATTTTCAGATTCAAACTAAGTTTAATTTATTTAGTGAATTTTATTTTGGAAAATTCATGGAAGGTAAGAGTTTAGAAAAGGTTCAAATTTAGAGTGATTTTTATCTCTTTTGAGTTTATTTATTTATTTATTTTTCTTCTTCTTTTTTTTTTTTTTTTTTTTTGGCTCTGAAAAGTAGGGTATTACAGATCTACCCCACTTAAAAGAAGTCTCGTCCTCGAGATTTGCAAGGTCTTCTGGGTGGAGCGGTTCTTCCTTTGGGTCTTCGTACCTGACCGTTGTAGCACTCGAGTCTTGATGGAAGATTTTCTTCATTGCAGGGCTTGGGGAGAGGCAAAGCTTCTTGCTTCTGTCGATCCTTCACGCTGGTTGCTTCAACACGGGAAGGCTGGCTTAAGGTTTTGATTTGAGGGTTTTATTTTATTATTATTGTTATTTCGATTAGGGCTTACTGACTGAAAATCCTACCCCACTTAAAAGATTTTCACTCAGGGTTTTCTGGTTGCTGCTGCACGGTTGCCTTAAACGCTGGTCATCTCAGGACACTGCTCGAGGCGAGGTTGTTAGCTGGATTGACAACTTTTCCTGTGAAGAGCTGATGATTCTGAACACTCCGATTCATGCAGGGTACGATACGGTGACTGTCTTCATGATCCTCCCAGGTGATCTAAACCACTGTTTCTTTTCTGATGTGCTGACACTTTCTCTGCTTAATTCTGACATCCGTCATACAGGGTACCGGATTCGAGGATGAGTCCAGAACAGACTCTCTGTCAAGATTCAGCTTTAGAACAGCATTGTTCCTAGCCAAATATTTGTCCTCTTGACAGGTTAAATTAGCGGGTAATGCACCTTAGACTATGCGAGAGATTGTCCAAGAGAGCATTGACTTGGCTACAGCAGGGTATGGGAGTGAACATGGTACAAACATTGCCAGATGGTTAGCAGACTCTCCCTTAACATGGTTCTGGAAGACATATGCTTCAGAGCTAGCAATCTGTAGTTACCTAGCTCCAGATTCACCTTTCCACTGTGGGAACTAGTTAGTTGATTTCTCACGCTAAAAAGCTCCAATGCTTCAGCTTTTGCAGCAACTGACTGCGGATATTAGGTATGAATGCAATCACTCTCGAAGTCTGCCGCAAAAAGAGAGCAGATGAGAGGATTGATTCTGACTGTATGGTCATCATGGACATAGGCATAAAAAGCCTGGAGGGAATGCAACACTGTCCTTGAGGGTGTTGCTCTCATTCTGTTTGGTTCTGCCAACATCTGACGCTGCAGGTTTATGGTATTTTGCTTCTAATACCATGCGTCTTCGCTGAGTTTCACAACAAGTGACAGAAAGGCTGTCATGGATGCGTCTCATTCTCACACTTTCTGCTTATGGTGCTGGGACCTTTAAGTCAGTCCTGGAGACAACCTTGTATTTCCTTGATTGGCCAATAGGTCATCGATCCTGGGCTGTGGGTTATGGGTCCACTATGCTTCCGCTGCGCTACTCTGATACTGGTTTCTGACCATGGAGGACTTGTTCTGGAATTGGCCTGTGTGAGGAACTCCTTGATCGTCGTCAAGTAGCATGCTGATGATTTCTCGGGGAGACTTCTGAGTACTCGTGTATCACTAGTACTTTTCCCAAGAGTTTGATTTTTCATATCTCTGCCATATAGACAGCTTTTGATCCTTCTGATTCATTTTTACTTTAGTCCATGTCGCTGGTGATCTTTTGCGGATCTCATTCGGGGATATTCCAAAGATATCCATTAATAAGTTGCAGATCTTTGCCAGCGCCGTCATAGACCAGTGATGTGAGCTTGTCCTTGACAAGGTTCCGCAGTGAGGGACTATCGAATTTCGAATTGGATCAATAGTGTTGTCGGCTGAGACTTCTTCATCATCGTTCCAGCTGTCATTTGTTTCACTTTCTGGGTTAAGCTTTCTTGTACGTGCTGGTTGTTAGCTGCCAGTGAGTGGCATCTTGACTTCTCTTTTGTACTTGTCTCGTGTAAACTTCCAACTGACTTGTGACCTTTGTTGTGGTTGGGTAAAACTTCTAACTAGCTTGACTCTGGGCTGACATCTCCTTGATGTGATGCTTGCCTCGGCAGGGGTTTGGGTATAGGTCGGGGAGCGATTTGACATTAAGTTGTTCTTATTTTTGATTCTTGGTATTTATGTTTGGTTTTAATTTGGGAGCACTCAAACATAAAACACCGAACAAGAACAACGAAAACCATCGAATCACTCAAGCAATGCGATTTATTTGTTGTGGTTTTATGATGTTCGCGTGCTAAGATCGAGGCTTAAGGCTTGAGGGTATGCAGGCTATTGATTTCTTCTGCTGGCATCAGAACTCGACCAATAGTCTTTGACCAAAAAGAATCGAGGGGGTCATATGACTTGGTCGGTTAAAAAGAAAATCTGTCGTCCACGTTTCTGTGGCAAAATACTTTATTGCGTGGAGGTCTTGACATTATTTGGGTACATGTTGCTTGATTATTGGATTTATTGAACTTTCACTTTCCAGCTCAACCTTTCTTGAGCACAGACTGTGACTTAAATCCATATTTACGTGAGAACTTCACTGGTACTCTTTTACCATTCTAGTCCGTCTCATTTGTCAGTCCTCGGGAAACCTTACGGGTACAACCATTATTTTGCACGGCTACTACAGCTCCTATACGAGGATAACATCCTTGCAGCTGATGAGCTAAACTCTTATTCACCCATCATGAGGAACCTATTTATGAGATTCTGGCACACGTAACAGGACTGCCTGTTGGTGGAGCCTGGCTACCTTGCAATTTTTGTTCATAGGCTTCAGTGCAATCCGTTGCGAAGTGCCCATGCTCCCGACATATATAACACTTCTGGTTTGCTCGGGGTTTCTTACGGGCCTTCTGAGATGGCGCACTGGTGCTGTTTGGGTGATCGTGCTCATGGGTCTGTTGGGAAAGAATTGGTCCTTGCTTGTAGAGAGGGCAATTGGCTATCATGTGCTCTGGATCTTTGCAGTGATAGCAGTACCTCATCTTCTTGATTTCTTTCTGCGTGGCTTGGTTTGATGCTTGCTTGTTCTTCTTTTTCTTCTGCTTGCAGCTCTTGCAGGGGTTCTGAGGCGGTTTGCCTTGTGTGGGACGGATGATTCTCTTGCTAAGTCTCTTCATTGATTCTTCCAAATTGCTCAACCTTTCCATTATATTCCCGAGGATGGGAGTTAGCGACAGGTGCGTGTTGTCCATATTATTCCATACTTCTTGTCTTTCACGCTCCTGCACTACTGAGCGGGTGTCTTCAGGTGGTTCTGGAAGTGAGTGCATATCTCTTTCCAAGTCAATTGCATCTTCTTCATTTTTGCCTAATCCAAACGTGGGGCAGTCGGAGAACTGATGTCCGGGGTCACGGCAGTTGTAGCACTTTATCCGGTACTTGGTCTTCTTTGCAGATCTGACCTTGTCTTCGGGTTCAGGAATCATGTCTGGTGCGCGGTACACTTGGTACGACACGCCATCCACTTCTACGGTCACGTAGTCGTGGTTGTCCATTGAGTTGGAGGTTTCTGCACGCGGATTCTTCTGGTTGAGGCTCATTCTTGTCGTTGAAGGAAGCAGAGGGGTTTTAAACTAGAGAAGGGGAAAGTAGTATGGAATATTTTGTAAATAGTTTTGAAAATAGTCTTTTTCGAGCGCGACTAGTCCTAGGTTTTCGTCCTACAGTCAAGTATTGCTCTGATACCACTCTGTCATACCCCAATTTCTGGAGCATGTTGTGCATCTTGTACCAGTCCCTGGATCAGTAGCTGGTACGCACAAGAACACAGATATGGTAATCGAAAGCATACTTCGTATAGGCACTTAATATAATACCTGAGATATCACCTTTAGTGGCGGTGCGACGAGGATTCGGAAGTATCCAAGTCCGTCCGTCCGACTAATGGTGAAGCAGACAATCAGCGGAAACCCGGCCCAAGCCTACAGGCCGACTTGAGTGCGAACGAAAACCAAACGCCGTCGTCTTCTACGGGGCTTCTCTCACTAAAAACATTACGGGCAAACCCGTGAGTACATAATGTACTCAGCAAACCCTAAAGCAAGGGGTAAAGTTATGCACGGACGTAAACAATGATGAGGCTGGGGGTTCAGTGTATCGGCGGAAAGCCAATTTTATGCAAGGGTTGGTTTTGAAAACAAAACCAGTTCGCAAACTAAGTCAGGTATGGTAATTAATTTAATGGGGTTGATTGGCCCTGGGGGAGAATAAAACCTTTCCCGCCAGTTCCCAAATTTTATGCTATGCTGGCCGGAAACCAGCGCACGGCTCCAAACCGGCGTTTTCCAAAAACACACACGCCAAGGATAACTCACGCAGAAATCTAATCATGTGACGGCCATGGCTTTCGCGTTGTCCAATACCGTGGAACACGGCTATCCGGATAGATTCTTATCCTCTGCAGAGGTTGTACACTTTACCCACAAGGGTATACCGTCCTCCCCGGAATTCGGCGGTTTGGACTGGCATACTAATGGTTCCGTACCTGCCTAGTGTCACCTCGGTACCACCCCGAAAATTCCGCGACCAGGGGCTTCACATCAATAGAATCCATAGTATCTTGGCCATAGCGCCTTTCATTTGCCGGACCCGACGCCAATCTCGTCAAAGTCTTCTCCTGGCTTTCGGTTGCACTCTGCCTCCTGGTGGTACCGGGCGATCACTAGTAGGGTGTGGTTCCAAACTCCCCCCATAAAGGAGCCTCGTGGTTGCACTGTGTGCTAGGCCAGACGGTACACGAACCGGTCCTTATACGACCGAAGCAAGCATCTTCAATAGCTACCCTCCAATGAGGGATAGCGTCCCAGAGATAGCCTCCCCACTGAGGACTACCTCGCTTGCTCCCGTCTAAAACATACCCCCACTATGGGTTGCACTTACTATTCCCACCCATTTTCACATTTACACACACCACCAAGACACACGCATTTTACACCAAAAAAAAATCATGTGAGCAAGATTAATTAAACACAGTGTGAATGAGTCCTAAGCAGCATATTGTTCCAGCACATCATTAAAGAATTAATGATGGTGGATTCCTAGGTTTATCAAGGGAATTTGGATAAGCAATATCAAGGAATGGCTATCAACAACAACTTAGGTCATTCTAAGCATTTAAATCATTTTAAATTCCACGCAGGTTTCATTTGAAAACAAGCTCTAAGTAGGATCATTTGCAATCATGGGTTCAGCATGATCAATAGGAGTTAGGGCTTGCCTGCAAACGCTTTCCTAATCTTCAAACTCTGACTCGAGGCTCGATTCTCTGACTTGCTCCTTGTGCTTCGAACTTGTCTTTGAGTTGGTCTTCGCGCTTGGAGCTTGTCTCTCTGGGTTGGTCTTCGAGCTTCAAGTCCTCAGCGGCTCTTCAAAATCTTCAGGCTCTTCCTCGACTCTCGCGTAAACTAGCGCATAAAACAGTACGTATAAACTACCGCAAAAGAAATGAAGGAACAAAAGAAACAAAGATCGAGGAAAGCCGACTAAGATCCGAGGAAACTTGATGAATGATGAGAGGCATGATTTATGTATGATGCAGCACTTTAATGCAGGTCAGGTTATGTGTCATAGGTGATACACCTGGCCTTGTAAGGGCCATATTCACCTAGACAAGTTATTAGTTATCTATTTTCTCTAATATGAGAACATGGGTGTGTGTGTGGTTAGGCGGGTGAGGGTTGAACACCTTATGGTGGTGGTGGTGAGATGCAGATGCTCTACTGATGGTGATTACGTGCATATGCACGTTGCCATCTTATTCTTATAGATGAACATGCAGGAAATGCAAGTGAGGATGCATGCAGATGAGATGCACGTGTACTTCGTACATTTGTGGCATAAAGACTATATACAGGCGGTAACCCGTATAAAGGTTTATGCTACTTGTATACGAAGCGAGAGGTGTGTCATTTTTAAGGGTTTATGTAGCTCGAGGTGATAATCTAACGGTGATTAGATAACATTTTAGTTATTAAGTTAACTGCCAGGCACTGAGTGCATGACAGTGGTTCGTGCACGTGATTATGCATGATTCTGTGCACTTGCTGTTTCAAGTCTTTATATAGGCTGGGACCCACATAAAGACTCTGGCAGCACTGCACAGGGTGCTGGTGTGCCATTTAATTTCCTATGTGATTATATTATTATTTTACGGTGATTATCGGTTAATTATTTACTACTTGATTATTAAGATTAAACTATTGTTTATTTATCGTGCAGGTGCATGCGTATGATCATGCATAACTAGCGTACATGCACGTGATCGCGATGCCATGAATGCATGACTCACAGATAAAATACCGATAATCAAATAAAGCCGAATAGCAATTAAAATAGCAGATAAATTCGATAGGACCCGAATAAAGAGATCATTTATAAGAACAGTCTGGTAGATCAGGAGGAGTTGGGCGAGGGTACTAGGTTAGGCTTGATCGAGCGATGGTTGATATAGGTTTAGGTGGTCAAATGTTTGGGACATGCGAGATAAATATCACATGCTTGTCGAAAAGATACAAAGAGTGGGGAAGATTTTAGGAGGTAAAGATTTCTAAACCTAGTGTGGGGCTCTATGGATAGTACCATGAGGTACTTCGCGATCTCACGAACTCGTGGGCGCGAGAATCACCCAAAACGGAGTTCGGAATAGAAAGATATGGGTATTTGAAGATGAGAGGGCTAATTTGTAATTATAAAAAGAATTTCAGGGGCTTAATTTTGATTACAAAAAGTTCTCAGGGACCAATCTGTAATTATGAAAGAGTTTAGGGGTCTGGGTGTAAAAGGTTGGGGTTAAAACATAATTACAGAAAAGTTTAGGGTCTTTTCTGTAAAAATGCTGGGCTTAAACATGATTACAGAAAAGGTCAGGGGCTTGTCTGTAAAAAGTACAGGGCTGGGATTTTCTGGGAATTTAGGATTTATTTTTGTATTGGAATTTATTTATTGCGCAAGCGATGACGCAATAAAACGATTATTGATTTAATTAAAATTAAGAAGTCCATGGACCGAGTCTACGGGGTTCGTGGACCGGGGATAGGCGTCGGTCCACCAGTCCACGGTGGACTGGGGCACCGCGCGCGGTGGCCCGTTGCCGGACTTCTCGCCGACGTCGGCTAGGAGGGCAGAGACGGGACGGAACCTCGTCGCAGAGGGCGAGAACGCGACGGGTGAGCGGATGGTGCAACGTGTCGTCGACGGGGAGCTGCGGAATGGCGGCAATGGCTCGCCGGAGTAAAGCAGTGCTCCGGCGAGCAAGAGGATATGGTTGCGCGCGTGCACGGGGAGGGAAGAGGAAAGGCGCGCGAGGTGCAAGGGATCATGGCGAACGCGGCGCACCTCTAGTTGAGGCCAGACGCGGCTGGGATGATGGCCGACGACGGAGGGGAGGCGGCGGCCATGGCGGTGCTCGATGTCACACACGAGCGAGAGGAGAGAAGGGAGAAAGAGGGGAGGAGGAGGGAGAGAGGAGGGCTGCGAGGCTCACCATGGGCTTGGGGAGGAGCGGGGAACGACGGAAAGCTGCCGGCGTTGAGGGGTCGTTGGAACCCTAGTTCTGTGAGGGGGAAGAGAGAGTGAGGCGCAACAGAGAGAGAAAGGAGGGAGCGGGCGGTTCGTTTTATGGGCAAGCTTTCGTGGCGGCTACGGAGACTCCGGCAGAGCACCGGGAGCGGCGGAGGCGGGTTCGGTCGGAGTAGGGGCCGGCCGCGGCGCGCTGCCGCGTGGGGAAGAAGCTTCCGACAGGTGGGGTCCACCTGTCGGCGGGAGGAGGCGGGCGCGGCTGGAGCAGGCCGGACTGGGCCGGAACGCTGGGCCGGGGGAAAGAAATGGCCCACGCGCGGGAGAAAAGGGAAAGGAGAGGAAGGGGGTTGCGGGCCGGGCCAGGAAAAGGAAAAAGAGGAAAGCGGCCCGAGAAGGATTAAAAGATTTGATCTTTTCCGGATTTAGAATTTGGATGAATTTTCAAATTCAAACAAAAGCAAAGATAGCTCAAACACTCAAAATAAACCAAGTAAAAGGCAGAAATGCATATGGTGACATTTGTGCAAGTTTTAAAATTTAAACTTTTTGAAAATTGAATATGCACTAACTCAAACTAGAACAAATTTATTTAATTTGTTGTAAATTCAAAAGCTTCCAATTTTTAGTTCATTTTTTAAATGAACGCAAACACTTGAGCACAAGTTTTATCTTTCAAAATTTCCAGATTCAAACTAAGTTTAATTTATTTAGTGAATTTTGTTTTGGAAAAATTCATGGAAGGTAAGAGTTTAGAAAAGGTTCAAATTTAGAGTGATTTTTATCTCTTTTGAGTTTATTTATTTATTTATTTTTCTTCTTTTTTTTTTTTTTTTTTTTTTTTTTTGGCTCTGAAAAGTAGGGTATTACAGGCCGGGACGTGGACGATCGATGGGGACGGTCAACTCCTTAGTGATCAACTCCTATTGTTCGTGGAGTGGTGTGCTAGTCAACCTATTTATTGTTTCATTTCTTATTATTTATTTCTTGTAATAATAACATGATTTGTTAGATGGTTCTCCTGTAACGTTATGTTGATGCTGCTGGCTCCCGTTAGCTGGAGATCCATCTTGTCCTTAGTTCGTACGCAAGTGTATTTATTATTCATGGACCCAAATCCGTCAAGATACAGAATAAAGATGTCGATTGTTATATCCTGTTTGTATCTTGGCCTCATTTTTTGATAGCTACTGATGCAGCTTCCTAGTCGCGAGTATCATTGAAGTAACAAGGTCATTTCATCATGAATCGTTCCTTGTGCTCTGTTCCAACAAAAACTGTCCATGATACCTTCTCAGGATAAGGAAACAACGGATGATCATATATTCCTCGCAAAGAATGGATTTGTCACGAGAATATAATAGATGTAATTCTATGAAACTGGTTCATAAGTTATTTTTTTCAGTAATTGTTAGGCTCAAACGTCGAGTCAGTCATCAAAAGGCTTGAGCAATCTCCCCCCTCGCCTCTCCTTCCGAAATCAGAACATGAACGAAATGGAGGATATTGGTAGTTCCCCTCTGAGGAGCCCCATAAATCAGCCCAGCAGAAAGCTTGTGGGCTCTTGTTCTGAATTTCTCTATCCTGAAGACCCACTAAGTGTTGTGTGTCTCTCAAAAAAAAAAAAACTAAGTGTTGTGTGTCCAGCGTGATTAATACAGGAGGGTCTAGAAGCTGTGGTTAACTGAAAGTTCAAGGACAACAGAAAAAATGATACCAACTCCATTCTAACCCTGTACAATCTGCAGTGTCATGTTTGTAGTTCTCTACCGGCTGTGCACTGACTATCTGTTATTAGCAGTGATATGCTGAAACAAGTATTATATTGCAATGTCTGGCTGTACAATTAGTTGTGCATCAAGTAGTAATAGTCCCTAGATTAATTTTCAGAGGGATAATGTTCAGAGTCTTAGCTTATCAACTAGGCTGGGCTTATTCACGAAAAAGTGAAACAAACTGGGCTGCTTTTGGACCGGCCTGCATGTCTTGGACAAAGCCCAGACGTTCCCTAGCCAAGCCTTTTAACTTTTGCGATCCAACACTTAAAAAACAAAACACTTTGAGCTCAACCGGCAAAATAAGTGGGCGAGTTTCTATTCTTTTTTTTTTCAGACCAAGAGCGCTTCTCCTTCTCTTCCATTCAGGTTTGCCGAAGTAAATTTGTAGCCTGTAAAGGCCAACAGATATTATCATCTCCCTTGCAAAAAAAAAAAAAACAGATATTATCATCTGAGTTGCATACTGAGGACAAATAAGAGCTGCTCAGTTAGCATCTCATTTTAGAAAACAATAGATGGAAGAACTAGGTTCATGATGGGCTACTGCATCTCCGCTAGGATCGTCGCCATCTGGAGCGAAGATCATTCCTGCTATTCCACCGATCGGTCCACTAGCAATATGCAGTCCGTTTTCATGACCACCTTGACCTGATCGTTATCTGAAATCAACTTCAGGCCTTTCCTACATTTCCGTTGCCCGTTTGAAACTGGAGTATTAGTGCAGAACGTCACTTGAATGTCTGAATGCCCACTGGGTGGCAACTATACAAGCCAACCCACAATATCAGTTCATCCGGTTGGAGATTAAGATTACACAGCTACATCTACGTGGTAAAATCAAGAACTAAAAGACAAAAGCCTGTTGTCAATTTTGCCATAAGTATGGTGGCTCTAAGATTGCTCTGCAACTACAAGTTCCTTGATGCTGATCTTGTGGCTTAAAAGCAAGGTCACTGTCGTTGCTTCTGGTCATTAGTCCATCTCTTCATTATCATCATCAACACCTAACTGTTGTTTTCAGAAAAATAAATAAAAAAGAGGATCATCAGTACTACCCAACTATGGCTCAAGACAGCAACAGCTAGAATGAATGAAGTGATGCTTATCACTAAATGTTACACGAAAGATTGGAACAAGCAATAATCTAGTATACTTATTAGTACTCCTGGACTGGTCAACAACTACTGCTTATTTACATACATAGGCTTTATTGTGTCTCAAGAACGAACCACACATGAAATAGTTGCAATCATTGTATTGATGGTAAAAAGGGCAATATTGCAACCATTATTGGGTCTTTAAAATGCATATATGGTGGAGTATCTTTCAGTCATGAAGACGGCATATCATTGAACAAACCATACACGACGTTTCTTTCTGCTTTATTGTGCTGGATGATTTTAATTTCCTTATGCTCTACGGCAGTAGCTTGCTCGGCCGCCGCCGTAGCAAGCACGCAGATGCCGTCAAGTGCCCGGCCGGCATGCATTAACGCTAGTCATCCGGTGATCACCACACTGATTTGCACAAACGCGCATGGCCGTGCAAAGATCGTATCGAATTGAAATCTACACAACGATAATTCAAAACATATCTCGAACTGTCTACTCACATCACATGGCATTGGCTCCACAATGATTTGCAGGGGCCGTGCAATTAGTACGTCATTAAGCCACCACGCATTCACGTCGCCACTCACAAGAACAGTGGAATCAAAACGAATGATATGGCTTTACTTCTTCCTCTCCTTTCACTTCACATTTCTTCAACGCTAGCTGAAACCCTGCAGGGAATCTGGTGGATGGCTTGAGTGAATTAACAACATTCAAGCGCTCCTCCTGTGGACGAGGGCATAAATGCCCCTCCTCCATTTACTTGGGATCAATTGCACATTTATTCTGTGAGAAGGGGAGTTATTTCTGGCTCATCGTCTCGCAACAACCCTACTGGGGGAGCTCCAAATGCGAAGCTCCATCGCGCATCATCTAATGGCCGCTGTCCTCGTGCACCATGTCCGGATAAACCGATCAGGCTTGCGTTAGAGCGTCCCCAACGGGCTGCTAAGAGGCAGCAGAAATTATTTTTTTATAGTGAACAGTGAGAAGAGAGAGGGTGTTGCTACCTCTTATTCAAGAGTTAACTCTTAGCATAAATGAGACACGCCATGTGGTCCTTACATCAAAAGATTCTCCGTAAGAGTTAGCATGCTGCCTCTACCTTTGGGCATGCTCTTATGACGACATGTGTCCTCCCTTCTTCTTCACATCTTGAATTCAGATAGGGTTGTTTTGAAAGAAAGAAAAAATGTTAGGTAAGATACTCTGCTGCGTATAGTCTGTCTCTCTGCAATTCAGACATCTAATATTTTGTTGGATGTTGTAGGGACCATGAGTTTATTACTTCATCCATACAGTATGGATTATGCAATATTTAGCAGGTCTCGTTTGGAACACGAGAATATAACGATGAGCATACATGTCAAAATATTGTGAATTTTGCAAGTTTCAAATGGGTTCGGATGAGTATCGTTCAATTTCCATATTTTCTCTTGCTTGGCTGGTATGTGTACCTGGATACGTACCTTCAGCTGTGGTGATGGTGGTTGGGTGCCATTGCTGGCACTGCGTGCCATGTTTTTGCAACGACAGCGACACGACTACACAGCGCTGAACTGGAGCTTGCGAAGCTAGTACTTTTCCTTTCTAATCTCGGGCATACTGTTTCTGGGTCTTTCTCGTTCAAGATGCTACATGTTGGCAGTTCTGGAGCCTGGAGATGAACCAAAAAGACAAACCAAGAACCAGCAGTAACTTCATGCAGGGACCACGGTATCTGGCTACCTGCATATGCTATTTTGATCCATAACTTGGCTGATCTTTTTTATTTGGCGGGTAATAACTTGGCTGACTTTGAATAAGTTTTTTTCTGGAAAGCAATTGTAAAGATAGCATGTCTCGAAATAATATAAATTCTATAGACAGCTGCCAACACTTTTTGTACGATCCATTATCGGGGAGATCGAGTGCAACAGCTGAAATCAAAGGACTCGACAGTTCGCAAGACCTGATTCGCCGCCGGCTTGTCAGGCAGCGCTGGGAGGGCCAGATGAGATCGATCAGCCAATTGACTGGGCTGTGCCTGTGCGCCATCGGGTCGTCTCCCTCTCCCCAGCCTATTGGCCCGTTTCCCAGCGAGAAGCCAGTCATCACCTCGCGCGGGACCATGCGCCGCTGGTCGCCGACGATCATTAGTCCACGATTGGATGGGTCCGAACACGGCGGCAGCCGGCCGGCATTTGGGAGTCGCGACAGCCACCATTACTGTTTAATATGCCATTCCACTGCAGGCATCAGATGTCCATGTCACGCCGCACTCCTGCTACTTTGGAGGAGCCATACGCTCCATATGTATTTCTGCATTGAGCAGTGCCACACCCGAACAACCCTGTGCATTAGTATCAAACGGATCTTGATCACTTTCGTGTAATTCTGTCAAAATCCGGAGCAAGGAAACCAAAATAGTACTGCCATACACCGACCTCATGTTTTCACTTGAGGCAACCTGGGCAGACGAACTACTTACGCTGTCCCCTCGTGTCATGATGTGCCGGCACCAACCTGCCACGGTTCACTGTACGGCCCCGTTTTTCAACCGGATCCTTGAAGGCCGTCACTGACACGGGGCCCAGCCGCCCGGAGTTAGCAAGCATGCACGCATGGCCCGGTTGGGCGGCCGCGATCTGTGACAACTTTGCAAAGCAAGCAAATCGTCCGTACCCGTCGACGCGTGTGGCAGCGTGTTCATCAGTTTTTGCCAAGGCTTTCGTCGACATTCCATGTAGACCAACAGTGTTCTAGTTGGGGTGGGGGCGTCGTCGTATGATCCGCATTGTATTGCCACTTGATTGCTCTCAATTCTAGATAACATAAATAATAGATAAGGTCGTGTTTTATTATTTATGTACAAAAAAGCTAAAATGTCAGCTGGTGCCGGGCTCCAAAGGAACCAGGAACAATCAAGATTTTTTTTCTCTCGAAATACAACGGACAAGATAATGTGACAAGAAGCATTGGAGGCAATGATACAATCAGGAAAAATCTCGATGTGAGTTATGAGAGGATTACATGACGCAAATCTGCAATTCCGGGGCATTTATGCGGCGCGGACAAGAATCTTGGGGTGGAAAGATGGGCAGGGATAGTGACAACGACGAGCTCTACGCTGCCGCCAGCAGTATGGCAAATTTAAGGCCTTCATTCAATACTGTCGTACACATATTCTCCAGCAAAACACAACGCCCCCAAAAAATAAGAAGAAGAAAAAACATGTTCCGAAAGCAACCTGCACGAATCTTCATCACCTACATGACGCCACCCTTCGTTCGTGGCCTATGGCCGTCGACGAGCTGTGATGGATGCATGGATGCGCGCGTGTGTGCTGGTGAAGACGGCGGCGATCTGGAGTAGTTCGGGGGGTGTATATTTTGGTCCCGCTTGGCGCTTGCCCAGGCCGGAGCGGGCGACCTGGCCTGGCGCATCATCAAGCGCGTCCGCGGGGAAACACTGCGGCAGCAGCTCATGCAGGGCATCAATGGCGCAGTAAAGGGAGGTGGGGAGTGCGCGCGCTTCAAACTCGCCGCCTGCTCCGATCCTGAGTCCCCTGCCGTGCCGGCCCGGCCTCGCCTGAGCCCGGATCCGCGGCAGGGTGCGGGACTACCGGACTGGTAGCAGGCTGGCTATAGGCACCAACGTGGAGGTCGTCGTGTACCGCTCGGGGCCTGGTGGGAACTTTGTGGAACCCTTTGTTCAGTGCACATTTGGCTCTCGCACCTCGTGTCGAATCCGATGGGCACAAGGTGTGCATATGCCCTATGGTGAGATGAACAAATACATCTCATATATATATAGTTTTTTTTTTTGCAACAATGATACTAGGACAATGGAAAAGAAACAAACCATTGTTGTAAAGAGTAAAAAAAAAAACTTTGTGTCCTTCACCGTGATCAGTGGGAGCAAGGCTTGAAACTTTGGACGGGCCAACCAACCTATATTACCCTGATTTCAGTGATGGCTGGGTCTAAATACACGAAACATTAGCAAAATCCAAAGTTTGAAGGAAGGGGGGGGGGGGGGGGGGGGGTGCATGGCCCAGCTCGTTTGTCATTGGCTCCAATCCAACGGTTGGAAATGATGGATATTGGAATATGTTAAGAGGTGTTCCTTGTGCTTAGTCTGCAACCAGACATGGAGACAACGAAAAGAGCGCGGCGGTTGGCGGTCGATTGCTAAAGAGTAGGAGAAGATGGGGGTCCGCAAATGTGAATCCAACAACGAAAATGTTGCTAGAGCTGGTGGGAGTGTGAGGTGGACAGGAAGTAAAGATGAAATAGAGAGAAGCAGACATTGCGAAGGTGGAAGCAAAACATCATCAATCTGATGGAATTCCAATGATGGAAAACACCAAGTGCAAAAAAGTCGATTCTTTGTTTGAACATGTTGACATATTGTATTGACAGTCATAGGCTTGGTGGGTCTTGACATCTCATGCTTGTTGCTGCTTGTTGCAGCATGTCCTCTTGGATTGTGATCGGTCTATTGTTTTAATAAGTACTCCCTCCATTCCAAATTATAAAACTCTTTAGTCTTCTCAAATTTTCTCAAATTATAAGACACTTTGTAACGCATTTGAGCAAAAGTAGGACTTTTAACGTTACTAACGGTTTGTTTCCTCCGCATCTCTATTTTTATCGGTCTCCGGTTTGAATGGAAGATTCTGTAACGTATTTAGACGCATCTGAAGGACGAATTTTAACATCACTAACGGTTTCGTCCATTCACATCTCTATTTTTGTCTATCTCCAGTTTGAATGGGATTTTGTAACGTATTTTGTAACGCATTTGATTGCACGTATTCATTGAATTAGGCATTGGAGTCTAGCACGGAAACAAGATTATTGAAGATGATTCGTTACATATCACGACAAGCACTTCTTTTTTCGTGTCGGGTGGCAAGATCTAGTAACGTAAATTTGTGTAATTATGAAAACATGCGACGTTCATGGCAGTGTCTATTTTTGTCGGTTCAGGTTCGAATGCGAGCTTTTGTAACGTATTTGGCGCCATTGCATGATTATCCTAACTAATCTCTCGCTTTCAGATATGAGATCGACGTCCAAGCTATCAACCTCCGAACCCTAGCTACAAGAACCATATATATGACGAACTCTTACTGCCCCATGATACCGCCATTGCCGAAATGCGGGGTTGCTATCAACCTTTTTTGTGGTCTAAGCAGTGACCGTCTCATATGGTTGCTCAATACAATCATAGCCGCCTTGTTAGATAGAGTATCGGCGCCTGGTTGCCCAGGGAGATTCCTGAAATGGCTAGCTACTTTCTGCGAACCTCCGTGTAGAAGGCCGCTAGCATGTTCGAATGCCCCATCGCAGGTACGGATCTCCAAAATCTAAGGTCACAAATCGCACACATTTCTTGACACGGACGCGATCGACGTGTATGGCAGGCACTTTTCGTTATCCAAAGACACGCATTTCCGCCGCCGCCGATGCCGTGGACTACAACTACGCCGTGCGTCCTATGCCGATCCCATCCTGCTGCCGTAGGCTGCTGTAGTGGTAGCCTTTGCCCTGATCCCGTTCCCTTCCCTCTGCGGCTGGCGGCCCAGCCAACCACCGTATTAAAGCGGCCGTCGCGGGGAGCTAGCACGGTGGTGTGCGCCACCCCGGCCCACCCACTTACGACTGCGCGCACTTGAATCGCACGTCCGCCGCGTCCAAATCGGCCGCGCCGCCACCGTGACGGGCGACGTCGCGGACGACGTGCCACCACCAATCCACCATCCCGCGGGTCACAGCTCACAAGTCGGTTTCTTGCCTTGACAAGAACTCAAGAAGAGATAAGCGCCGGTCTGGGCAGTTCCTACCAATCAAGACAGCGTTACGTACGACAGGCACAGGCACTCCAGTAAACAGCACAAGCCGGAAAAAGAAACAAGGGGCATGAACAACATCATCACACAGACAGAGCCACAACTTTACCAGAACTGTTTGTTCTTCTCCTTTCCATTTAAAACCGAAATTGAATGTTCATGGAAGGCTTTACATTAATGGACAGAAGTCAATACCCGAACCATTCATCCTCCGCTGCGGGAGACAAACGACAATGGCGAGATGACAACAAACAAAGGAGGGGGATACTACCGGAGAGAGCCAGGAGAACACACAACAACTGCGGAGAGACCGACGAACTGACAGATGCAGCGAGAGGGATGGGCCAAGGCACAGCATGGTGCGTTCTTGACTCCCTCGGTTGTCAAAAAGCCTTGGATGACTGGATCCTGGCGCATAAACGAATGTCTACTAAGAAAAACCCTGCAAATTTGATCTAAGAAAACCTTGCCTGGAAACTTAATCGATCTAAGAAAACCCTGGAAACCCAAAGGGATGAAAAATGTCTCGAAATCTAACGAAAAGAGTCTGATGCTATGGCGATGGAATGGATCATGGATGGATGATGGGTTTGGTGTGTGGACTGGAGTGTGATATGCAGAGTTGCGTCAGCTTCCGGAGCAGCGGCAGGTGGCGTCCATGAATGCGAGCATTCAACGGGCCAACCAACCAACTCGCTTCAGTCACTGAGGCGGCGGATGGGGGATCGACGAAGGTCTAAGGGCCGGCGCAGTTGAGCGCGGCCCTCATCTGCTCCACGGTGGTGTTGATGAGGTTGTTGACGGTGTTGACGGAGTCGGCGGAGAGCCTGGCCGACGGGAGGTTACTTGCGAGAATCTGGAAGGCGACGGTGACGACGCAGCCCGGCGAGGACGCGAGCGGGGCGGAGCTGCTGGACGGGCCGGCTCCGCCGGCGCCGCGGCGGCCGTCGGGGAGGATGACGAAGCCCGAGGGCAGGAGCGGGATGGGCGACGGGTCGTCGCCGCACATGACCACGTTCGCCGCCTGGAGGTCGATCGGCGAGTACACCACCAGCGACCCCGCCGCGTCCGTGCTGCTCTCCTGCAGGATCAGCATGCTGCTGTTCTGGCTCGAGGGCACGCCCTGGCATCATCGAGAGATGAGATCGTCAATCCATCAGCGACGACACGTTTATTGAAACGAACGAACGAACTAGGAGTGTTTAATTGAACAAGGAAGGCGACTGAGAGACATTGATTGCTTTGCTTTGCTTTGCTTACCCTGAGCAGGGAGATGCAGTTGCCTGGATTGGCGCCGTTGGTGATGCGCGACACCTCCTGGACCGGATTGCCGTGCGACAGGACGTCCCACTGCGGCAGCAGCAATGCAACAACAACAACACGTACAATCAAGGCGTCAGTGCGTGGAGGAGTGACACGGTGACGATGACATCAAATCAAAACGTTTTAAATGACCAACGCAACGCGACGCGGCCCGATGTGACTGGAGGACGCAGTACCGTACCTGGGATCGCGCGTTCTCGTCGCGGACGAAGGCGAAGACGTGCTCGCCGGGGACAGGCAGCCAGATGGAGGTGGCGGCGCAGAGGACGACGCCGCTTGGGTGGCCAGGCTCCGCGGCGCGGTGGGACGAGACGCGGACGAGCACCTCGTAGGCGCCGTTGAGCTGCGTCCAGCGCGGCTGCATCGGCGACGCGCAGAGGCTGGCGCAGAAACTGCTGACCATGCGCTGCGAGAGCTTCATCATGCTCCGCTTCCCTTCCGGAGTCACTGCCGAACAAAGAAGAACGCGTCAAGTCAAAACACTCGATCGTCGTCAACGATGTAGTACTACGTATGTATATGTATGGGTGGGTCAGTGACGCCAACGATCGAGATGCGAGACGTACCTCCGGAGGGGTCGAGTTGCGGCACGCCCAGCGCCGCGACGGACGCGAAGCGGTCGCACGCGCGCTGCAGCGCGGCGAGCCAGCGGTGCGCCCCGAACGCGGCGCCGCTCAGCACGAGCTCGCGGTAGAGAGGGTTGATGGGGAGCGTCTGCTCGATCTCGTTGTGCTCCACCCAGGTCACCTGCAAGCAAGAACATAAGTCGTCGCGTCAGTCCGTCAGTCAGTCAGGGCCACAACAACACACCCATTGCAGCACAACACAGGACAAAGCACGTGCACGTGAATGAAACAAACAAGCAGAGGAGCACAGGTCGTCGCGTTACTATACCTTTGAGTACCCATTGCCCATGTCGGCTATGAGACAGCCCGACGGGAGGCGGCGGGAGCGCGACGTCGGGACGCCGTATGGCGCGTCGCGCTGGCCGTCGAGGGAGACGTCGACGACGGCCCAGAGACCCTGCTCGAGCTGCTTGCAGTAGCGGAGGAAGCTGAACTCGCGCGTCGGGACGACGGGCGCCATCAGGTGCAGCTCCTCGTACATCTGATCCACACCACGACGAGAACACCATTATTAGTCAGACAAGTCCAGAGATTGGTTGATCACCAAAAAAAAATTGTTTTGTTTCAAATCGAAAAAGGATTCGATCGACGGCATTCCCCTACCATGATCAGGGTCTCGTTCCTCCCGGTCATGCTGCCGTTGTTGACGAGGATGTCGACGGTGTGCGCCCTCGACACTATGCCGGGGAAGAAGTCCACCCACTTGTTCTGCAAACACAACAAAGGAATTAATCAATATCATCGGCACACATAGTACACCACACCATGGACGGGAGCGACTACTACTACTAGCAGATTGAAGCACGACAAAAACAAAAAACAAGAGTAAAAAAAGGTAACAAATAATGTGCATACCGTGTCCATGAAAACAAATAGGCATCAGCACACACCACACGCCACTGACACGAGCTACTACTACTATAGCAGATTGAAGCACGACAGAAAAAAAAAAAGGGAACAAATAATGTGTATACCGTGTCCATGAAAACAACAAGAAATTAATAAGCATCAGCACACATCGCACGCCACTGACACGAGCTACTACTACCATAGCAGATTGAAGCACGACAGAAAAAAACAAGACTATAAGAAAAAACAAAAAAGGGAACGAATAATGTGTATGTATACCGTGTCCATGAAGACGTCGACGAGCGCGACGGCGCTCAAGAACACGAGCCCCGTGTCCCTGGACCCCTCGACGTTGATGTCCGGCGCGCGGAACCCGGCGCCGGGCTTGGAGTAGAGGCTGTCGTAGGTGCCGACGTTGAGGATCTCCCTCCCGTCGCCGGGCAGCTCCTTGACCCAGATGTGGTCCCCGGCCTGGGCGAGCCGGATGAGCTCGTCCATGGCGCGCGCCGCCGCGTCGATCATCACCGGGCGCTCCATCTCCGTGGCCGGCGCCGGCATCTGGAACGACGACGCCGCAGACGACGACGAGCCGCCGCCGCCCATCCCGCCGGCGGAGGAGGAGACGGCGCCGAAGAGGTCCAGCTGGTCCAGCGACGGCGAGCCCAGACCCCCGGCCATGCCGCCGACCGACAGGTCCAGCGACCCCGACACGGACATGGACGGCATCGGCGGCATCTGGGTGAACGGACGGCCGAGGTACTTGGACGTGATGCTTGACACGCGGTCCAGCTGCAGCAGGTTACAGAGACGAACAACAAACATCAGAGAAAAAACGTACATACTGTAGTAGATACATGGGAAACAGACACGACATGCGTACACAAAACAGAACAAGGCCGACGAGACGAGGGGACGTCGCCGGAAACAGCGCCCCCGGCCCGAGAATTTTGGTTGCTTATTAGTTATTACCTCTTCCTTGAGTCGGGCGTTCTCCATGCGCAGCTTCTGCTCGTCGAAGAAGTCCTCGCCGATGGGCGGGCCGCCGCAGTTGGGGCAGACGATGTTCTTGAGCGCTTCCTTCATGGTGATGTTCTCGCACCGGATCTTGTCGTTCTCCGCGCGGAGGAAGCAGTTGTCCTGCCGCTCGTGCTGCGCCTGCGACACCATTATTACTCACACGCATCAACAAACCAATCCATAATAAACCAGGGAAAAAAAAGGAACTCGACGAGAGAAAAGATTGAAATGGACCGAACAAACAAAAGAAAGAACTCGACGAGAAAAGATTGAAATGGAACACGGGAACCTCGTACGAAAATCCGAAGAAAAAAAAAACGCGAGACACAGAGGCGTCGTTCGTACCTTCATCTGAGTTCGGCGGTTCTGGAACCAGAACTTGATCTGGCGCGGCTCCAGCCCGAGCTCCCGGCTCAGCGCCGCCCGCTGGTTCTCGTCGGGGTGGGGGCACTCCTTGAACATCCTGCACATACGGGCGCGTCAGTCGAACATCATTACATTCCGTCCATCACGAACGACGGCGACGAATTCCTCGAAAAAAACGAACGACGGCGAAGACGCCACACAAAAACACCACGACCAAGAAAGAAACAGCACAAACAAAAGGAAAAACAGGAGACGAGAGCGCGTACGCCTCGAGTTGCTGAATCTGGCGAGGGGTGTGGCGGTGGTAGCGCTTGCGGCGGCGCTGGTTGTCGGAGCCCTCAGGTATGTCGTCACCGAAATCCATGGCCAACCCACCCGGCTAGTCACCTACCCACCCACCTACCAACCCTTCTTCCTCCTCTCTCTCACTCGCTCGCACTACAGCTCTAGCCAGAGGAGGGAGAGGAGCGAATTCTGTGTGGCGATGTACCCTCGCCCCGGCCTGCTATTTATACACGACGAGCAGGGGGGGCGAGGCAACGGCTCCGGGATCCCAGCAGCTTGCGTCGCGAAATTGGCAAGGATTTCGACAAATCCAGCATCCGGCCATCCATCACGCCTTTCTCATTCTGCTTGCACAACTAGATTCCATTTGCTCGCCAGTAGCGGTGATCCCTCTCTCCTCCGGTTCCTCGCCAGACGTTACTCGTCTCACTCTGACCCTTTGGTCTTTCCCTGCCAATCTTTCTTCGGCTGGCGGCTTGGCTGGCGGCGAGAGGTGAGAGAGAGGATGAGCAGGAGCACTGGTGTAGTATCACTAGCAGTAGTAGTAACCGGTGCGAGCGAATTAAGGGCCGAGGTTTTTTAGCAGCAGGGCCGCCCGTTGAGGCCATGACCTCTCTCTTTCTCTCTCTACAGTCCCTCTGTTGGGTTTGGATGGGTACAGCTGGTGCCATTTAAGGCCAAACGGGTCGGGTCTGCATGCTGCATTGCCTCATCAGATTCCTTTCTCTGCATCCGCAAACTACTCCAATGCCGGTCTGCAAATTGTCTTTGGTTCAACTCGTGTTCATGTCAAAATGGTGGTTCATGAACCTGGTAGAGTACAATGTGGATCGATTCAGCAATTTAACCTATCACGATCTTGGTTGAATCTGAATTGCAGTGGTTAAAATTGCGCAGATTACCTCATATCATGCTGTGGTTTCAGAATTTATTGCACGTGAATCTGGAAGATTTTCAACGTAACTAATGATTTGTTTGCATCTCTAATTTTGTCGTTGTACGGTCTAAATAGGAGATTTTGTAACGCATTTAGCGAAACGGAGGACATTTAACGGCACTAACGGTTTGTTGCCTCCGCATCTCTTATTTTGTCGTCTCCGGTCTAAATGCGATATTCGGTAACGCATTTGAACAAAAAGTAAGAATTTTAAATTTCCTAACGGTTTGTCTCCCTCCGCATCTCTTATTTTGTCGGTCTCCGGTATGAATGCGAGATTCTGTAACGCATTTGAGCAAAAAGTAAGAATTTTAACGTTACTAATGGTTTGTTTAATTTCCTCCGTATCTCTTATTTTGTCAGTCTCCGGCCTGAATGCAAGGTTATGTAACGTATTTGGGCGCATCTGAAGGATGAATTTCACGTGGCTAACGGCTTCTTCCGTTCACATCTCTATTTTTATCGATCTCCGGATTGAGTGGGATTTTCACACGTATTTGGATGCAATCTGTAACGCATTTGATCACACGTATTCATTGTTTTCGCACGTATTCATTGAAGTAGGCATTGGAGTGTAGCTCGAAAACAAGATTATTGAAGATGATACATTACATATCACGACAAGCATTTTTATATACATGCACGATCAGGGTCTAGTAACGTAAATTTGTGTTATTATGAAAACATGCAATGTTCTGACATATCATATGTCGTATGTAAAGATACTGTGTGTGTGAACTAGATAAGGACAACTAGAATGTAACATCAAATATATTATGTCCACTTGGATGCAAATATGTACCTATTTCCCTACAACAGTGCATGATGCCTTCTACACATTATCTATCAAGAGTTACAAACATATGGGGCATGAATTGTTTGAAAAGTGGTATTAAAATGTAGTAAACGCAAACTTATGATTTTTTACTGAAATATGGCTACTCTTTTGTTGCCCATGATTAGTTTCTTGTGAGTTAATGTGGTAGATTGCATACAGGACCACTAGATTGTTATGTTATCTATATTTGTTTCTAATTGCATATTTAATTTTGTAAGTGTAGGACAATTGATTTTGCGAAATTAAGGTTGTAGTTACTACACATGATGTTTATTACGTATTAGAAGAACTGACTTAGGAATTCGTTAGTGCAAATCATGAAAACTTAGGTCTATCCGAATGCATAATTATTGATCTTCAATAATTCAACTATTTTCAGAACAAAGCTTCACATTTTGCACAAGTGTAGGGTTTTTCTTATGCATTGAATTTTTCTTTGAAGATTTAACATATACTTCGAATGATTATAAAAACAAGACATTTCTTAATTCATGCTGAATGCAAAATATAATAAAAGTATTACAATGTTGCTGAATATTAGTGACTGGTAGAGTACCTATATCTTGTTTTTCCTATTCTTCTGGTATAAACTAGCCTTGTGATGATTTTTAGAAAACTTGTTTTTATAATTAAAGAACCAAAAAAGTTTGAAAAATAATATTGAACGCTTTCTAAAATAAACCTATAAATTAACAATATCTTTGGTGGAATCACTAGGGATATTTAATATTTGGCTAAAAAATGTGCCCGTATGCTAAATTTTACTTTGCATGCAAATAACTTCTTTCCAAAATATAATTCCACTACAGTGAACTTTTTTAGCAAGACTACCATTGTATGATATCTAACCATAAATTCATGCCAGCCAAAATTAAGTACCACCTTAGTATTCGAAGCACGTTACGCTGGATTTGGATGTGAAAAGATATGGATGGTCTGGGCAATCGGGTCCTCGGGTTTGAATACCTTTTTTTCTCTCGAACCACAAACTCCAAAATATTACTTTGGATGCAAATAACTTCTTTCCAAAATATCATTCTATCACAGTGATTTTTTTAGCAAGACTATCATTGCATGATATCTAACCATAAATGTATGCCAGCTAGAATCAACTACCACCTTAGTATTCAAACCAGGTTACGCTGGATTCGGCTGTGAAAAGATGAGGATGCTCTGGGAAAATAGGCTCCTTGGATTTGAATACCTTTTTTTCTCTTCATCCCCAAACCTTCACACATATCATGCTACTAAATATTCCATAATTTAGAATGCATTAAGTATAGCATTAATTTTCTTACAAATTTTTTTATCGTTCTAATAGAGGAGACTAGATTAACTCAACAGAGAAGTATCCAAAATAGAATGTGATATCTAAAGTTAGAAGATTGTACGAGAAGCGTGCCACTATTTCTTTGTCAATGACCATGATCATCATATTAGGGATCAATGTGATGGAAAAATGGCTAGATATATATGATGCTATGATATCTAAGAATGTTTTTCTCGTCGATACGAAAGTTTCTCTTCTTTTAATTTCAAAGTTCTTCAAAATTAATTAGGTTTCATGCACTTTTGGAGTCAAGATGAAGACCCGCAACTTTCATATGCGTGTATTAAACAATGAGTATAGTATTTTGGTGTGATTTCTCGTTTTTGCCTTCCTGGAAGCTGCTAAAAATGACTGTTCTAAAATTGTGCTTTCTCAGTCACTCATGTTTGCACGAGATTTACATCCGACATGTGGTACAATCTAGTGCTAATCTTTCGATTCCCTATTACTCATATGATTGTCCATTGACGTATCAATTAACGTTCGGCTAAGACACGAGATACCCGTATATGTTTGAGAGTAAACCATAGATGAGCAAAAGGTATGCATGATTTGAGAGTAAACCATAGATGAGCAAAAGGTTTTCAGTTTGGGCTTGTAGAAGTAAAACTACGCATGTAGAGAAATGTGTACTTTTGAATATTTTCATGTCAAAATGAAGTTCTGATCCTTTATCAAATAGATTCTTCTTCGAGCGAAGTTCATATCTAAATTTTTACTTTATTCGCAACGATTAGTTCGGTGTCATAATCTATTGATTACAAGAACTTGGCCATATTAATCTACATAATAAAACAACGGATCGTGAGTTACTTTACTGAAATAATATTAAATCATTTATTTAATCATCAGACTAGCATTCAAATGACGGAGACTGCACAACTTTCAGTAAGAAATAAACATATCTTTAAAAAGTGTGAGACGTTCTAATATGTTGCCCAAATAAGTCACTCAGCATGCCCAACGGACACCATTGCTGGAAATTTTTTTAAAAAAAAAAATCATCGTGGAAGTAGTAGGGGCAGGCAGCGGCGAAGGGCCTCGATACTCTTTGCCGTTTCTGGCTGCCCATTCCCTGTACCTCCGGCACCGCTCCCCGCCTCGGCAAAACGGCGCGGCCGGTGACGAAATGGTCCTTGTCCATACTGCCAAACTGGAGGTGCGGGCGCCGTGTCTTCTCTCTCTCGAGTCGTGGGCGGGTGAAACTTGTTTTGTTTGCATGCCGTGGTGCTTCTTGCTCCTGCGAACAGTTGTTAAAGATGCCTTGGCATGTAGCCCTAGATACGTTGAGCGATGACAGTAGTGACAACCTGCAAGTCGTGGACTGACATGTAGCCCTGGACTGACAGTAGTAACCCTTGAAACGTCTGCCAGTCTTGCTTGAAGCGTATACTAGTAGTATACAGCAGTACAATTTTGTTGTTTTTCTCACAGTACTACTGGCGCAGTGGCACTGTGATTTTGTCCAACAATACAACAGCATGATTTGTTTCGAAAAAAAGAAAGAATAGGATGTCGTTTAGAGATGACGAAATGAGGTTAGTAGGCCGGTAGTACTACTATAATTTTGTTTTGTTTTTTTCTCACAGTACTGTCACTTGGAGGACCATCAGTTTACAACAGCAAAACGGCCAGCAACGTTCTAGCAAGAAGAATCGAAAATCATTTTGTAGAGGCGACACGATGAGGTCATGCAAAGTCAACTCGCAGCGTCCGGTCATGCTCCAGCCGTTGAATTTTGTTTTGACGCACAGCAGTAGCGGTGTACTGGGACTACTGGCACCTGGGACCAGCGTCACAACTCATCTCCAGAGCGCTGACGCGCACGTGGCACGGGCGGCCACGGCGCCACAGCAGGCAGGTGCCACGCAGGCGCGTGGGGACCGCCAAGCCCAAACAGCCAGCCAGCCGGCGGGAGGGCTACTGGGCCCGCGGCCATTAGATTTAGTGGGCCACCACTGGCGGGGGAGGGGTTTCAAGGAAGCGGGGCCCGCGCCCTCCCTGGCCACCGTACGATCTACGCGTTAAGATCGTCCTCCTCCTGCTCCGCTTCGCTGTGCGCCTGTGTAGCCCGTCCTGCCAGTGTGGGTCCACCGGTGCGTAAAAGCTCAGGCTCGCAGACGCAGCCGCATCTGAGCCGTGCGGCCGCTGCCTCCGGCGATAGAGGGCCGGCGTTGGACGCGCGTGTTCCGAGGACGTCGAGACAGACGAGGGAGGTCGCGAAACGCGGATGGCCTGTGCTCGTGGGTCGGTCGCGATGGCCGCGCTATAAGATGGGCCTTTCGTCATGTGATCGGCCCATGTTTGTGTCCCATGGAAATTAGTCCTCATCAGGCTCGGCCCATGGACCAACGAAATGGCCTAGGCCTCGGCATTAGTGATGTCCAAACGGGCGGCACGGCACGGCACGGCCCGGGTCCTAAAAGGCACGGCCCGTTTAATTTCGTGCCGGCACGGCACGTTATTAATTTCGTGCCGTGCCGTGCCCCCCGTCGTGTTCGACTCTCGGCCCACGGCACGGCACGCAATGGGTTAAATATGCCGTGCCGGACCCAAAAGCCCTAAATTATTTTCGTGCCTTAGCAGCACAAAAATTATTTTAACACTAGATTTGAGACCAAAATTCACACAAATTCACAAATAGAACCACTTGAATTGAAACAAAACTTCAACCATCCAAAAACACCACTAGAATGACCTAAAGGAAACATATTAATTAAAAGCAAAAATTTTTGCTAAAGGGTCGTGCCTTCTCGGGCTGCTAACGGGCTACACGGGCTAAAATCGGGTTAGGCGGACCATCCTAATTTCGTACCGTGCCCGTGCCGCCCGTCGTGCTAGACTCTCGGCCCATGACACGACACGCACGGGTTAACGGGCCGGCACGGCCCTAAATTAATCGTGCCGTGCCGTGCTTGAGCCGGGTCAAAAAATTCGTGCTTCGTACCAGCCCGCTTGACCCGGCCCCTTTGGACATCACTACTCGGCATGCCCCAGAAATAAAACTTACGGCTCGGCGGATTTGGGTGGTCAACACAGGTTCTGCGTGCTCCTAAAAAAAAAAAAACAGGTTCTGCGTGTGCCCTAACAGGTTGGGTCCGTGCTAAAAGGAAAAAACACGCAGGTTGGGTCCTTTTGGGTACTGTCTATTGAGGATAAAATCCAACCAAACGGTGCAAACCAGAAGTTGGGTAAATGATCTCACAATTTTTTTTTTGGGTAAATCAATTTCACGTCTGTAGGCTTAGACCCCCTTTAGACGGGTTCCCAAATCGGATCCGGCTCCAGGATAAAGTCCTACCAAACATACAAATCAGAAGTGATTCGCCTCTACCATCAATAACTCGCCTTACAAAATCAACCGAGATCCAAAAAAAAATGGTAGCTTCACTCTTAGTCTGCGGAAACCTGACATAAATCCGTTTTACCAAATGTTTTTGAAAGTGAATCGTCACTAGATAAAACCATAATGAGACGTTTTCCAGATGAAACCAAAGGTGGGGCCATTTTTGAATAACCAAATCCTTATCAAACGAGGCCAGTTCTCAACAAGTTAAGATCCGAAGGAATTCGAACGATCATTTACCGTTCAAAAAATGAATGTTCACCTGTGTCAGATGGCGCCGCCGTGCACCTTTCCAAGAGCCTCAGTAGCACCTAAGGTCTTGAGTTCGACTCTCGGTGGGAGCGAATTTTCTAGGATTTAACGGCTTTGTGCTTTCAGCGATAGGCGACGTGGCCGTCGACAGCGAGGCGTCAGTCGTGACTTCGTCAATTTGGAGGATTTGCCGACTCAGTTTTCGAATATGCTCATAGAGGTAGAGTTTGCGTATGTACGGTCATAGGCGTGAGTGTGCGTACGTTGTGAGTTGTATTGTGTAATCGCAAAAAGAAAAAAGTTAAGATCCGAAGGAATTCGAATGATCATTTACCGTTCAAAAAATGACTGTTCACCTGCGTGAGATGGCGCCGCCGTGCACCTTTCCACCGACCCCGTCCACCTGGGCCAAAATCGGATCTACCTCGATAAACCCGCAAGCAAGCTTCTACTCCTACTCTACCACGGCCGGCCCAAAAGTAGCCGTTGCCTTTTCCAATCCAACCACCCTCCAAAATCGCCAGATCCCCATAAACAAACGAGACCATTGCCTCGCCTTTTCACCATTTCAAACTCCACCGCGTCGAGGAGGGGAGCGCGCAACGGAAGGTCTCCGCTTCCAGCGCCGATCCGAAGGGGAAGGTGGCGAGTAGATCTTCGGAGCTGGAGGCGAGGCCGGAAGCCGGGCGGATGGTGGAGGCAGGCGCCAGCTTCATGGTACTGCTTGGGATCCATCTTCCCCTTTCTCCGTCTGTCTCCGCTGTTCCGTTTGGTTGTTGATTTCGTGCTGGGTTTGTTTTGCGAGTGCAGGATAAGGTTGAGGCCGCGATGGACGACGACGGCAGCGTCGGCGTCTTGGGGGAAGTCGACGGCGAAGACGAGGAGGGCGAGATGGAGCCCGTTGAGCCCTTGGCGGAGCCTCCCGACGACGGCGGCCCCGTCGGGTGGCCCATGCCGGAGTTCTGCCCTCTCACGGTGAGCGCTCTCGCCCCCCGCTAGATTTCAAATCGCGGACGGCCTAGTTTAATCCGCGTTTCCCGTGGCCTCAATTGAATGAAGACGAAACGTTTCGCGGGTGGTTTGATCAGATCGACGGCGCGCTCAAGGAGTCGTTCATGGAGACCATCCGGAAGGACGCTGCAGAGACGGAGCGGCCGCCGCAGGAGGAGGAGGAGCCGGAGCCGGAGGTGCTGAGCCCAGACTCGCGGCCGTCGAGCAGCAAGCGCCACCGCGCCGGCACCGCATCGCCGTCGTCAAAGAGCCCCTACCGCAACATCCTGCAGGTGTTCCAGCAGTGCAGGCAGGACGGGGTCGGGGAGGCTCAGACGAGGAATTTCTGAGGAGAGGAGAGATACAGGCCGCGATGTCACGGCTTTTTATTTATATATAATATAGTTGTCATTGACTTATTATACGAGGTTATTAATCTGTTTAGAAAGAAAGTATTTTCCCTGAAAGTTCTATCCTTGTGTAAAGATGGCGTAGTACAAAGTTACAAACCTCGAGTAAATAACTCCATGTAGAATGCAGTTTCAGACATGGTCCCTTTTTTGCCATTTGTGACTCCATCCAGCATGATGAAATGCAGTTTCAGTATGCCCATTGAAAATCTGACTCTTCAGCATTTGCAAGTAAAATACTAATTCATCATGTGTCCACACAGGCGCACACAAACTAAAACAACACAGCCTGGGCATTGCTTTCTTAACCTGGAATACGAAACAGCTAACGAAATAAATAACCAAAGTTTTATTGAGAACAAGGATATTGTTACAACATATGTTCTGTGATGGACAAGTTACAAAATATACATCCATCTCAAGTCGCTAGTTTGGCCAAAATCACCATGTCTAATATCTTAACTTCGTATGTGTCGTCAAGCTTCACAATTCCGTCAGAACCGTCTATACCTATTAGTTTCCCCATGAAACCACGGAAGTTGCCATTCATTATCTTGATCCTATCGCCCTTCTTTGGCCTGATGACCTCAAGCTCGTTTGGGAGGACTGTCACGGTATCACCATCGCCTGAAGACCCAAGTGCAACACGGCAAGATCCATCCTGTAGGTTCAAATGCATGAGCACAACATGAAAAAAACAGCACAACACAAATTTGCAGCTCAACCATGCAGTGTGTTAAACATACCGCGAGCACTTCCCTGACCACACCAGGGCCGTCATCTCCTCCCCGTAATACATTGACCAAAACATCAGGCAACAGCCAGCTACCATCACCCTCACCACCTGCAGGTATTCGGGTGCATGATTAGATGTGTTTTCATCAACAAGTTATCCTTCTTATCCAACAGGTGTGGAACACAATAGCACACCTATTATAGGGGACATTATATCCATTCCAACATTCCCTGGGGTCATTGGTTGACCACCAGGTGTTCCAGGAAGATATGAAGCAGAATTTGGTGTCATCGGTTGACCAACAGGTGTGGAAGGGACATATGGACTTGGAGCGTTTGCTGAAGAGTTAGAATTCCAACAAAGGGTCAGAAAGGGTCAGAACAAACCAATAACAAAATATGGAAATAATTGAATATCTTTCAGTACCATAGCTCTCCCTAGGAGTTGGAGCATCATTGAAATTAACTCCTGGGGTATTTGCCCACCCTGATCCAGGTGTGGGTGCTTCGTATGGCCGAGCTGGTGGAGTTCCTGGCTGAAAATTTACAATACAGATGCCTGAGTAATTCTACACAAACAAGCTACAACAATGAATAAGGAAAAGGGAATCAGTAATTCAACTGGCAAAAACCTAACCTGGTAAGCTGGACTGTTACCCCAAGTAGCAGGATTACCTTCTTCCCAGTTATCCCTGGTAAATCACCAATATATTCTTGGTTAACATAATGTATGATCATTACTATTAAGTTGAAACATAAAGCAGGACAATAAAGACACTTATTCAATCCTATAATCCAAAAATAATTACATGGATCAGAAATAACTTATTGTACAACCTCGGAGGACTCATAGGAGCCCAGGCTCGACTGCGCATAGGAGTCCGCATCCCATCGTGTATTGGTGTAGCTGTATCCAAGGAATAAACTAATTATTGTCTGAGTGTAATAACAAGTATGGAGTTTCAAACATTATTATAGCAATTATGCATTTAACTAACACTTATGAACAACAAGCAGGGTCTAAGTAGTATATTACTTTTTCCTCCCAAGTGGACTAAGGAGTTCTTGATAAATATATATATATATATATATATATATAGATCGCTATTTCAATAAGGCAAAATGTCCAAATCATGTGTACGTGCATACAGTAAATACTAAAACAATAAGCATGGCCATGCATTTTCAAGCATCCCATAATGAAATAAAAATCTACAAAACACAAGCAATACTAAAAACGCAACCCTTCAGCTAGGGAAACAGTAAATACGCAACCATGCCATGACGAGGTCAATTTGATATATTAGCAAACAAATGGAAACATTGAAGAGAAAAGGAAACGAACCTCCAGGGTCCCGCATTGGAGTCTGATAAGGATGTAGTGGTGTACGCGACGGATGCATTGGTGTTTCACTACCCATTGAGTAACGAGGTTCACTGATTATGCAAGAAAACTTATCAGCAAAAAAACACATTGAACAGTTGCCCAAAACCAAAAGCGAAGGAAATATTACCGGAACGGTGTTGCAACTGCAGGTGTGTCAGCAATATCATCCCTCTTAACTGTGTATTTGTAGCCACGTTAGCCATCAATATATGAGAAGTCATATACCACAGTTATTAGATAACAGTACCAAAATCTACCTGTAACGATCTTCATCAACGAATCAAGCTCCACACGTACAAGTGCACCAGTGACCTCTTTAACACGGCCACGGTATCCCTTATAAGGACCAGATTTAATTTTAATGCATTTACCCACCATAGCATCATGACCTCTACCACCACGACCACCACCTCCAAACCTTCCACCATCTGCATAAGATGACAATGATATATTAGTGTATACATATGCTACAGTCAGACAGAGCACTTGCCCTTACTTCAAGAAATATAGAACAATGAATATATCAAGGCAAAATGAGCCTTGCGAGCTGGAACATGGAACTATTGAAAGATCTCAAGATCATACAATTCATGTGAGGTCCTCTAGGGGGCAGCCTTCCTGGAGATTGCAGAATGCTTGCTGGAGATCTCAAAGCACCAAGCCTTGCATCTGCTGTATCCATGCCCTGCATGAAAAGACAAACAGTAAGACAAAATTCCGGAGTAACGGAGCTAGGTTATATTAAGGAGGTTCGCACGAACATTTCCACGGCGGCCACCAGTTGATCCGCCAACGAGAAGGCAAGACTGTGCTTTTGCACAAATAAAGCCTGCATGTTCAAGATGATGTCTGTCATAGATAAACAGTATCCCCTTGTGTATGTGTTCCACGGGTCCTTGTTTCCCCTAATTTGACAAAATATGAGTATGGATAAAAAAAAATATTACAGAATAAATGGATGCTACAAACGACAAATAACAGTAAAAAAAAATGAATTACAGCACACCTTGCATGCTCCTTCAACAACCCGCACAACATCCTTAGTTGAGACAATATTATTTGACCGATCTTTTGCCGAGGCACGCCGATCAATCTTGCTTTTTATTTCTCTTAGTTTCACAAGTACAACTTCAGGTCTGTCTGGCACTCCTTTTAGAACCTAAACATACATTTGTGTAAACATAGTGTGAAGTTTCACATATCATAACTCGTAAAACAGTGAACTTACCTGAAACGCTTCAGTTTCCACCCTTATAATCACACCAAATGATAAGTTGCTGAAAATAGATTAGAGATATTCAGGTAAGTAACACAAAAGACATACTAATGGTATTGTTAAAGTAAAGTTGAACTTACTCCAAGAGGACAAGATCATGCAGTTCATAATCACCAATTCTGGTAATTCCTGTGGTAATTTCAGAGCTTTCCACCACATGGTCCGCAAAAACACGGATCTGTGTAATTCAACAAAAGAATAGTTAAGAATGAAATGTCTCAGACAAATAAAGTTGAGTTATCTCGATTATATGATCAGGATAAATGATGTCATGCAACAAAAGAACAGTTAAGAATAAAATGTCTCAGACAAATATAGTTGAGTTATCTCGATTATATGATCAGGATAAATAATGGCTCACGTGTTCTTTAGTTGTGTCTGATAAAATGATCAAGACATGCCCTTCCACTTTAACAACCATGCCAGTAGCACCTTCTTGAACACCCGAGACCACTTTTACATGATCTCCAGGTTTGAAATATTTGCAAAGCTCTTTCTCATTGAAGGCTAATGTTTTCTGCAGTTACAAAGAAATGCATTATTACTAAACAAAAACAGGAATGTTCCAATTGCATAGAAATAATGATTGTCGAAGTTGCAATCAATTACCGGAAGATCAGTTATTTTTGGTTTGATGTGAACAGTTTCATCTTCTACTTTCTCAACCCACCCCTCCAAATTTTTCAAATCGCCTTTAATAACAATGACAGCATCACCCTTCATGAAGTGCCCCTTTTTCCTGTTTGCAAACAGAGTGGACAAGCTAGCCATGTCGCCATTCATGTCATCACCAGGTTTCCTGAATTTCTCCAGTTCGTCGAATGATGGCTGAATATTGTGTGTGTGGATTGATTTTATGGAGACTGTTTTATACAGGAAACCATCTCTGAACTGTAAATTGTCAACAAAATCAAAGTACTCTCCAGAGTATATATCCTTCCTCCGTTCCACACGAATGCGCATCTCCCTGTTTGCACAAAGTTAGCAAGCAATAATAAAGAATAAGAAAAAAGGTTATGCCACTTATATGAAGAAACTGTCACCTCGCCTCATCAATGTTGAAAAAACGTGGTGGTGGGACGAATGCTTTCTTCTTTACAACCTCCCTACCTTCCTGAAATGCAAATAAATAAATTATCCATCATCACAGGAACTCCAATGAGCTATCACAACAGCTCAACCAAAAACAAGCAAGTAATCATGACACGCAGATCAGGTACAAATCAAAAGATGTAGCTTCTGAAAACAAAGATCGAGGGGAAAGAAGGAGGGGGGGGGGGGGGGGGGGGGGGCTATACAAATATTGTATAGGGACAGTGGTTAGGTCTACTTGATGATTTATTCTCTAATATCACTTAGACCTGACATCTTAGTTCTGGACATATTAGTCATTACTCCCTCCGTTGTCTTGATGGACTACTCACCTTCTCCAAGAAAGACACGATTTCGGATAGTATTTTTATACCTTTATACAAATGATATCGGTGTATGTAAATAAACTATTGCATTATAGAAATACTTGTCCTGTTAAATCCAGTGATATAATCTATGAGGTGAATCAAGATAGCTTTAGACATACTCCCTTCGTTCTTGTTTATTTTACGTTGGGAGAACTAGTTTTTGTTCTCCCAATGTCCAATAAACATGAACAGAGGGAGTATAAAGTTAAACATTCTACATATTTATAGCTACATAGATCCTAGAACATCAAGAGGACGGAGTGTAGTTTAACATAACAGGCAAGCATTAAACTAATATATGAGTTCTGATCTTCCCTTTATGCAGGAACTTAGGTAGGAAACAGCAAACAAATGCACAAAATTTGAGAAACATGCATTAGAACTTACCTGTTTACTAGCCAAAGCTTGTAGATCTATTCTAGGGATAAGCTTCACCTGTACCCTTTGGCGTACATTATCCACTTCAACAACCTGGAAAATATAATGATGATGAGCATCTGAAGAAAGATATAATGACAATATACAAGAGAAAAAATGTGACCATACCTTGGCAAGATCACCTTTATATACACCCAGCTTCATCCGAACCCATGTATCTCTTGAAAGATCCACAGACTTGCTCTCAACAGAGAGGACATCTGCCATTTCTTTTATAGGAACTAATGTTATTTTCGCTGAAGCGTAAATGTTTCGTAGACCTTTGCAAGCCTGCCAAAAGAAAGTTTAGTACGGATACAATTTGGAAGAAATAAAATGACAAACACATGCTTACCTCCTTGACATGGGCCTCCTTTTCAGCTTCAACATAAATAAAATTTTTTAGATGATCTAATGCAACAGCAGACTTTATCTGAAGATCTCCCCTATCGATGGACTTTTGCATCAGACAAATTGCTGTCTCCCTCTCATGCCCAATCTGAAGGCAAAATCAAGCATTAGTAAATTTTTTAGGAGAGCACAGAATAAGCATACATACAGTTTAGTCATGCAAAATCTTGAACCTACCGCACATTTCACCATCCAAAGCTTTGGATCTTTCACTGATGGCAAGAGAGCTTGCTGTTCCACTTCTGCAGCTTCCTCACCATACTCAATGTGGGTAGATCTTGCATATCTCTCTCGTACCTGTCTTTCAATCTCATCAATGTCCTCTTCCTCCTCCCTCATAGGAATGGAATGACGTCTTGAGCCCCTAACAACATCGTCATCTGGAATGTCTGCCCCAGCATCATTGATAAAGTCTGCACAAAGGCAAGCAGAAGATATTACTGCATTAGAAACCTCACATTGGTTATGTGACTGGTACAGCAAAAGAAATAACTCAACCTCAACATTCAATTTTAAGCAGTCGCAGGTTCTAAAGGGATAGAAAATAAAAACGTGATTAAATTTACAATGGCGCTATCCAAGCTAGCAACAAAAGCCATCACCCTTTATCACCATAATATCTACCTTGCTCTGCCAAAGTTAAGGAAATTATGTTCTTACCAGAAGAGATCCATAACCATCAACTAAGCTTAATTTCCATTCATAACGGATAGCACTGTGTAGCAATAAGTAGCAAAATAGTCGGTTTACCATACTCTTGCTTGTAATGTATAGATTCTCATAAAACCATGATGTTATGTATATTCCAGTCCACTATGTTCAATCTCTTACTCTCGGTAGCTAACAGAGGGAGGATGTTTCTGAAGCCAACTCCAATAAAGATAAAGTTAATGTCTTTTTTACAAGTATAGTAACAGGGCATGTATGCCAGTGTAGCCGATGTTTGAACAGATCCAGGGTTCGATGTAATCTTTAAACAAAATCTAACAATGCCTGATGATTCCGGTGGGTAAAATTAAGACAAAAGAAGACCATAAGGTTATGACCTGATTTTGTGAATATATTATGTTCTAGAGAGCATAATTTGCCTTGATGCATAAGGCTGAACGTTTTTTACAAATATGTGTAGGGGCAATATGCTATACAGATACTGCTGAATCAGGAATTGGCTACTGGACACTGAGACGTTTTCTTTTTTAGAGTAAATTTCGTAAACCCCCAGGTTTTATGGTCTTTGACTCACAAAACCACATGTATTTTGGTTTGTGTCGCTTAACCCCATGTTTTATGGTCATATTATTTCACAAAACCCCCACCTCCCTAAAAAAAAAACCATGAATACAATATATTTTTGTGCTTGCATAATGCATGTGTTGTAAATGTAATCAATTTTATTAACAAAATCATTTACTTAGATGCATGGCCATGTAACCTACCAAAATTAAAGTCTATAGGTAAGATTCATAGTTTTTTGATAGGGTTTATGAAACAATTACCTGGGATTTAGTACCACGAGCCAAAATACCCGGAGTTTTCTGAAACAAGAACCACAAAACCCGGGGTTCTATGAAATCTACTCTCTTTTTTTTAAAGCTGCTCGACACGGTGCCTAGTTGTTTTCTAGAGTCCAGCAGCAAGTGAAATCCATTGCAGTGTCTCATAGCAATTACCACGACTTTTTTTTCCAAATATAAGGCTGAACCATTTGATTCAGTGTCCGATAACAATTACCACAATTACATGTTTCTTCTCTTTTTTTCAAATGTAAAGGCTGAATCACTTAAAAATTAATGAAAACAACGAACGGATTTTCAACAAAATGGTAAGGCTTCATCAAGCTTGAGGCATCACTTCTGTGTATTCAAGGATAATGCTACATGCTCAAGCATTTAACCTAGATATCAAAGAATGCAAATCAAGCCATTGGATGAGATATGAGAAAATAATGTTAGGTTAACCATATGACTCGAATACGAGAAATTAATGTTAGGGTAACCATATGGCTCAAATAGATTCTTTCTACTGCTCAGAATCGCATGCAGGAGCACAAAGGTTTGTTCTCACAGAGCACCCATGGCGAACTTCAGCAGAACATAAGCATAATAGACACCTCGAAATGCCAAATCTAGTAGCGTGATACACAAAATTCCAAACATTAAATGCACTCCCTGAACATCATCTGAAAGAGTAAAAAGACCCCAGATGAGGCGCATGTATTTAGGACCTAGCATGAAATTACCCACATTCTCAATACCATCCAACTGCTGTTCACCTTTGTTTTTTTCTTTTTGTAACTTAGTTCCGCCAAATTGACATCATTAGCAGCTTACATAAGAGAGTGGATGCAATCAGATCAACTTGAGTTTGAACAAGCTAATGAAAGAAAAAATTCACTTGCACAGATATTTAGGATCGGAGTTTAGGGCTAACAAGACCAAGAACCCTATCCAGATTCCAGAACATAGCTCAATTAGGACTTTGATTCACAAAATGCCAGTTTGTACTTCATCATCAACATCAAATTTTCGGGGGCAACTCAATGACTGCGTATTTACATGACTAAGCACCATATTAAGATCTGGAGCAGGGACTGACACCAAAATTAGCTGTTGTTTAGCTTCAGCATAGAACCAATTTCTACACAACAACCACAACCTCACTTTTTCTTGACAACATCCACGTAGTACCTAGTCATGATGTGTGTATCATATCGAGAGCATATAGGGCATCAAAATTACTAATTTATGACCTAATCACCAAATCCAGTTCTGAGCATCAAACAGATTAGGTTCAGATCTCGGCAAACACCGTAGAAAGACCACAACAGAACCAAGCATAGCATCACCAAGCAATCAAATACAGCGAATACTCACCGTCTTCTCCCTCGCCGTCGTCTTCTTCCTCCTCGTCCTCGTCCACCTGCGCCTCCTCATCGAAGAACCCGCGCACACCGCCGCCCCGCTTCTTCCTCGCCCTGCCCCCGCCGTCGTCGTCGTCATCATCCTCATCCTCGTCCTCGATGGCCGAGTCGTCGATGAAGTTATCTTGGCGCGACCGCTTCCGGCCGCTGCCGCCGCCGCCGCTGCTGCCGCGGGAGGCCTTCCCTCGCCTCGCCTCCTCCTCGTAGTCGTCCTCATCGTCCTCCTCCTCGTCCACGTCGTAGGCTTCCTCCTCTTCCTCCTCCTCCTCCTCCACCTCGTCGTCGTCCTCGTCGCGGCCGCGGCGAGCCATGGATTTGGCGGCTAGGTTTTCGAGCTCTCGCGGAGGCGCACGCAGAGGAAAGGGGAAGAAACTCCTCGCGGCGAGTCGCGTCTAAGCCGAGGTAGGCTCGCGACTCCGGAAGGCGGCCAGAGCCGGGCTGCCGTGCTTGTCGACCGTTGGATCCTGTCGGGAGCGTCGAGATTCGGGCCGGATGGGCTGGCATCTGGAGTGGCCCAGTGTTTGGCTTTCTATGGCAACGCTCCTATTGTTTTCAACAGACCGCAGAGGCTTTTCGCCATTTCGACCAAGCAACATCAACGGTCATGTGGCCTAGATATTTTAGCTTGAACAAAACTTCATGTGCATTCCGCCAAGACTGATGAAATTTTATTTTGTCACTTTGTTTAGCTTATGTCATGTTTCGTTTAGCGGGACATAGTGATTTTTACGCTTATGCGGAAAGACATTGAAAACAAATATATTTGTTACTGAAAACCACGTAACATTTGCAGAACATAAGATTGTTTAGCTTATAACTTGATACAATCTTTTCATTATCTAAAATGTTTGGCATCTAACTCTTTCAGAACCACAATTTGATGTTTCTCAACCAAAAAAAAAACATAAAAAAGATTTTCTTGTAGCAAAATTTCCCTTTCATTTATGGTGTATGACTAGACTGCATCCACTAGGCTAGACAGGGAGAAAACTGAAAGAAAACAAAAATTGAATATATTTAATCAATATATTTTATTTATTTGAGTTTTTTGTTTTCAAAATCGGATAGTTCGGTAACTAATGTTGTTTATATTTCCATATATTCTTAAAAAATAATAACCGAATAAACTTTTTTTTGGTTTATCCTATTTCCGAATCCATTGATTGTATGGGTAAAATGGTTAGGTGCCAGCTATCGTGGGATCGATATAAAGAGTTAATCATTATCCGATAGGTTGAACTCGTTGTGCCATACTGATATCAATTTTGTGCCAACTTTCTTATGCTTATATCATTGAATTTTCCAAAAAGAGAGTTATTCTCAAAGTTTTGGTTAAATACAAAGGAAAATGTAGAAATAGAAGTAAAATATTTTTACTTACATTCAACCATTTATTTCATTTTATTATTTTGGTTTCTGGTCATGTAAAAACTCAAAAAAAATTCATACAAGATAAAAGGTGCATAGCTCTATGCCTATTTGTGCTTATTAAGCTTTAACAACATCTCCACAGCTCATTTCCAATGTGATGTGTCCAACATTACATAAGGATGCATCACTTGGACACCAGCATTGATCATATGCTTGATAATCGAGAGTGTGGTTGAAACAAGCAGCTGCCATGGTGGATCCACGTAAAGCCACCGTACCAAATCCGAGGTCAAACCAACATAAGAACTTGATTGATCGTGTTACTTTCAATCCACTGAGAAATAATCTTTTTGAATTTATGAAATGACAAGTAAATCGATGTATGTGTCAACAAAGCATGGCCAATGCATGGATTTTGTTTCCCTTATCTAGTCTGATACATTCCTTATTAATTATCGTGCCATGTTAATCATACAAAATTAACTTGCCAGTATGTTGTTGCAAATCATTACTTTTTAAAAAAAAGAGAGAGAGAGAAAACATTCACACCTTGATTTTTGTTAATGTAAAATAGAGAGGGGTCTGGAGTCTTTATAACGGCTATCCCCACCAAGCAGCTAAAGAGATGTATATAAAGAGCACCTAGGAGTGCGGATAGCAAAATGTCCTATTATAGATATTAGTCCAAACATCCAAAATGTCCTAAACTTTAAACATATTTTGATCGAACTCTGAACCTAAACCTAAAAAATTATCTGCCATCTCTTTAGGTTCAGTTCATGTGAGCTTCCAGCTATCGCCACCACTTCATTATCATCCCCTTACGCCGGCGGACCTTGGATGGTGCGTAGGGTCACACATCTCCCGTGCTTGTGTAGCACTCGGATTACCGCCTGCAGCATCGAGTATGCTCTAGCTTCAATCATCTTATTCATGTTACAAACCAGTCCAATAACGTAAGAGAAGCAATTATGAACAATTATATCGCAAGGTGCTTTTTCGTCAGCAATCATGATTTGTTTGAACTTATACGTCCCTGGAGAGATTTATTATTTTGACCGTGAGTTCGTGTGGCTTCGCTCAAATGACCGCGAGTTCGTGGGCTTCGCTTAAATGACCATGAGTTCATTGCCTCTCCTCTAAAATGACCATATTTCTTTTCATGGACAAAATTACCCTGCCTCCTTCCTCCTCTCGCCAGGCCATTGAAGCCATGGCGTGCAAGCAAGAGCCCCTGCTTCTTGCGTGGCCGTGTGAGGAGCCGCTAGCTGCTGCTTCTTGCTTGGCCGTGTGCTGCTGGTGGCTTGCTGCCTGAGCCCACCTCGAGGCCAAGGAGAATGAGAATCTGAGGTGTTGCGTGGTGCTGCGTGAAGAAAGGAAAAGAGAGAGAGAAGTTTGAGCTACGCGAGGTGAAGAAGAAAGGAGGAGAGAGAAGGGTGAAGTGCTGCTCGTGGAAGAAGAATTTCAACATAAGTTTGTTTGATTGAAAGAAAGAAAAAGAAGTGGCCGAGCTGCTGCCGTTTCGCGAAAGGGACAAGCAGCGCGAGCGAGGACGGGGAGCGGAAGCAATAAGCAGCAGCCCTTGCTTGCTCGCCATGGCTCCAATGGGCTGGCGAGAGGAGGAGGAAGAAGGCAGGGGTAATTTTGTCTAAAAAAAGAAATATGGTCATTTTAGAGGAGAGACAATGAACTCATGGTTATTTTAGCGAAGCCTGCGAACTCGCGGTTAATTGAGCGAAGCCACACGAACTCGCAGTCAAAATAACAAATCTCTCACGTCCCTGTTGCCTGCTCTCTGTTCAAGTTCCGGCGGGCGTGTCGAATCCTCTGCTACTATTTTGAATTCTTGGGTTGGGCATACGTGGCAAACGGGAATGAGCAGAAAGCCCACATGAATTCTTACAAGCGCGAGATGGGCCTCATTCGCGCACCAATGCAGTACAAGGCTGGCCGCGCTTAAAAGATTCTCGTGGGCTCAAATTAAGAAAAGGAAAGCCCAGTGGTTCTCCTCTCAAAAGGAAAATAAAAAGAAGCCCAGTTGCCACACTCAAGGCCCCTGCTGTACCAGCTCACGAGTCACGAGCATGGAGTTGCACGAACGCGCCGGCGAATCTGGGATTGCCGGTGCTAGTCTGAACCCTGAAGTAGCTGATGCCGCGTAGTACTGGTATGAAACGCACGACGCATCAAACCGGTCCATGATTCATGAACGAGCATGATGATACTCTTCGTTTCGCCTCCTGAATCATTGCGACGCACGAGTCGTCTGTCATCGACATAATAAGATTCTCTCTCTCAATCATCGCCGATAGAAAAACTGCATGTGATGCACCCCCCGCGGGTCTTCGAACTAGCTGGTGGTGGAACTCGAAAACAGCCTGGAACGTTAGACTAGGCCACGGCACTCCGTACGTTTCCGTCAGCTCGTAACTGTGTAACCAATCACAGATTCGCACGGCTCGCGCTGGGCGCCCGGAGACCGCCTTGTACCGCGGCGTCGTCCTCAGGCAGGACCCAGCGCACAAGCGTGGCACGGGCTGCGGGGCGTGGCGTGGATGACGACGCAGCGGCTCGATCGTACGGGGGAGCAGCGGGCGCCGGTCCCCGCCGTGCGCGATTGGCCATGAGCCCGAACGCGAGCGGCGGCACGAGCCGGGAGCGAGCGCCGCGCGGCGCACCCGCCCTTTCCACCTCAGCGCCGTGCGCGCGAGACGGTGGTCGCGGCGAGCGCGCGCGACAAAATCACGCGTCACCGTGCGTCCGTGCCCATGTGCGCGCGGTGGCCCGGCAGATTTCTTTTCCCTTCGCCGCCCGGTACGGTCCGGTCGGGTTCCACGCACGCACGGTTTGGTTGCCGTCGCGGAAAGCGCCGCCGCCCCCCGGATTCCCAATCCCATGTTGCCGCCGCCGCCGCTGAATCGCCGACTCATGCGGTTTTCTGATGTGCCGATACGTGGAGCGCCCGGGCACGCCGTCGTAGCGAAGCTAGGTACTGAAACGGACAGGAACGTATTGAGTACTCCTACTACGTACTGCGGATATCGTTCGTTCGTTGGGTCGTCTGGACGAAGGCAGCCTCGCTCCATCATGATCATCTTCTCGCTTCCTGATCAGGGTTCGTGGGTGATGCCCCATGAGTCCCTGTTACGAGGGCCTTGCACCCGACGGGAGTGGACCACTTCAGAGTCAGCACCGCATCAGCAGATGGCACCCCAGGCGCCGATCGATACGACAGGGGAAGAAGAAGGATGCGGACAGAACTCGACGATCTCTCCTCATTGCTCATTCTCGTCCTATATTCTCCTTGCTATACTTTCTTAGCTGACGAAAAAGATACAGCTAGAACACGCTTGACTTCAAACCGTAAGTGCAAATTAAGGCGCAACGTAAACTTGATGCCGCTTTTTCGTTTATCATCGGAGTTTTCTCTGATGAGCCGCCCGAATGATTGGACAGAAAAACAAAACAAAACTGTAGCAAACACCAACCTTTAATCCTACTGCTGTCTACTTGTCCCTTACGGCCACTTCCCATCCCGTCGTCGTCGTCGTTGTTGCAACTTGCAAGTGTGCAATAGCTTTCAGCTATTCAATTCAGCATAAATCGCACCGATTGAGTAGCTAGGGACCATATAAAAATCATAACGTTTTTGAAAAACAGCTAGTTTTGGAAACATGAAAGCCTCAAAATTTGATAAGCATTTTTACAATTTTTCTCCGCGGCATTTGGAGTGTATAGAATTGAATGATTTGACGGGTGATATTTGAGCAAGTGGTTTATCCCTCCGAATAACGTTACATCCACACAGGGCAATAGCCCCCACTTGACTCAGCCGGAACAGGAAGGCTAGAAGAGCGCTAGTAGTACAGTAGTACTACTACCAAGACCGGACGGGGCAGATCGAGTGCGTTCGCGCTAAAATAATGGCGGGAAAAGAAGCAAGTACAGATGCGCACATCCGAGGGAATATTCTTCAACAGAATCGTTGCAACTTTTTTCCTGGTGAGGAAAAAGAAAAGAAAAGTCGGCGCAGGTGTGTTTTTTCTGCACGGGAATTTTTGTTGGAGCTCAGGGCTTGCAGCCAAAAGATCGGCTGGCGTGAAACGACCCAAAACTTTTTAAAAAGCTCGCAAAACTTCATCGTGGTACAACATTAGTTCAGCACCACATGCGGTGCGGCAATGTAATGTTCTTAATCTTAAGCCAACGGTTGCGTACATTTTGGCGAGAGCTTGTACAATAAGTGTACTACTAGTACCGATCGTGAGTCATGCATGTGTTAGTGGACTGAAATTTTACTCTATGTTGTAGCGGTATTGATGCCCATCTCGATCGGGGAAGTTTGAAATCCTGGTGCTGGTAATGTGTCGCCTACCGACGTCGACGTCGCGTTTAAAAACGAAACAAGTATCGGGCGGCAGACGGACGACGAGTGCCGTTCACGCGTGTGTCCTCGTCAGCGCGGGCGGGAGCGTGCGGCTGCGCTTGCTCCCCGCCCGCTGGCCGCTCGCGGCTGCCGCTGCCGCTGCCGGGGGCCCGGCCGGAGCCGAGGCACAGCAGAGACCAGACACCGCGCCGCGCGCGGCTGGCTACGTTTCGGCCTCCGAGTCGCCGGGGTGGGGGGCGCGTGAACGGACGGACGCACGCGGCGCTTGGGCATGTTGGCCTTGGCCCCCGAGGGCGGGGTCGGGGAGGCAGCTGGTCGACAACGTGTGTGCGGGGTCGCATGTGGCCATGTGGTGGGAGTGGGAGCCGGAATTATACGGGTACGGAGCGTCGCGTGGCGGGCGGCCTCATCATGGATGGAGTGATCTGATCTGCGCGGGGAAAGTACGGAGGCCCGGCGGCTTGGTGATCGATCAGCAGTTCCGTGGGTCAGTCAGTCGACGGGCGACCCGCACCGTGCCTTATCAGTGTAATAATGTATCCGCTGATGTCTGCTTACCAAGGTTTACATAACCGTTGGGACCGTTCCGACCGAGCCGGACCGGTTAGACCGGTTTTACCGGTTACCGCGGTAACCGGTCGGAAACCGGACAAAAATTCAAAAATCAAAATTTGAATTCAAAATCTCGGTTACCGATCGGTTTCTTCGGTAACCGACCGGTTTGCTCGGTATACCGACCGGTTTTCTCGGTTTTGTCGGTTTCACTGGAAATTGCTAAAATAGGCTCAAAAAATTAGAAATTTTGGCATGAACGTTGATGAAATATTCTAATAATGGTTATCAGACATTGAGAACATAGAATTCATAAAATATTGCACCAATGAACCTCATACAACATACCACAATTCATACAAAGTCCAACATAAATTGTCCGATACATAGTTCTTGACGAAATTTAACATACAACATAGTTTTGAACATAATACATGTAGTTTTGCGCACATCAACATACAATAATGGATACAAGCATGCAAGAAAACTATGTTCCCATACACTATCTTTATCACGATCACCCATCGTGCCTGCAAGAAAATCACATCGACAAATACGATGTACTCATTTCCTCTTAGTAACACATACACAATTCACATACTACCAATACACAACAATTGCCGAGTTGATAATACCATCTATCCAATGAAATATAGCAGCACTACATTGCCCTCTAACAAATTTCACAATCATCGATTTAGCAGCACTACATTGCATCTCTATAAATGTATATCAATCAAACGGGAACAGAAAAAAATAAAAACCGATAAACTAACCTTCACCTCGGCGTCGGACGGCGCAAAACCGGACGGTTCGCACCGGTTACCGCGGTTTCTACTCAACTAACCGACCGGTTTCTACTCAACTAACCGGACGGTTCTTGCGCTATTTTTTTGACCCATCAAACAACCTCATTTTTATTAACCGTTTCCACCAATGTGTTGCAAATAACATCTAGTTTATTTACATATTTTTTATTTCAAATTTTTTCAAATTTCCAAAAAATTTCAAAATTCAAATCTCAAAACCGGATGACCGAACTAACCGGACCGGACCGGTTAGTCCGGTAACCGCGGTAACCGAGCGGTTACCGTCGGTTTTGTAAACCTTGCTGCTTACACCCTTGTTGATTGGCGTACAGTGGCCAAGCACGTCTCTGTTGCGAGATCTCCTTTTCGGTGAAGGAACAGAACAAGCATCGGTTCAAAGGAACAGATATGCTGCGGGGACAATTCTTAAGGCTCCTTTGGAACGCAGGATTTTCACAGGAATTGTACAAGATTTTTATAGGAATCAGTTGACTGTTCACAGAAAAAACGCAGGAACGGAAAAAAATCCCGCGTTCCAAAAACCCCCTAAATGGATGATGAAAGGTGAGGATTCTTTGGTAGAGCCTGATTGGTGAAAAAACCTTTCGAAATTCGAAAGCTTACATTGGAGCTGAGTAAGGCACAAGGTCGCCTTGTTTAACGATGAACACTAGAGCTGGCAGCTGGCTGCTAGGGTGCGCACCTCGGCCGATCCATCATTTCGCCTTTCTCTTTGCCGATCATGTTCGATTCGTCGCGGCCAAGAGACCTTTTCCTGTCGTGACCACGTCTTGGTTCGTTTGCTGCCGGTCCTTTTGCCTTTATTTAAAACATGTCTAACTCCATTCTAAAGCTCGTTTATCGCATCTTACTGTTGATGATACTGACCTCTCACTCCCGGAAAGAAAAAAGGACGGCAATCTGAACCTTCCTTTTTCTCTTCTTGTTCTCCATGGCATCTCGTGGACCGAACATATTGCGCCTGCACGAACACGATGCAGCAGCCACCTTACCTATATGCATGCATGAAAGGCACAGCCCTCAGTTGATCAGTTCCAAAAGTAGCACGATCATGGAAACAAGCAAGGTGATCGACTCAAGGCGATTAGCCAATGCCATCCTGCATCCGGCCATGTCCACCTTGAATTTGATCTCAAAAAATGCCGCACCATACTCGTCATTTCACTATTTGTGGGCGCATGAGTGTTTGTACGTATATGTGAAAAGAAAAAAAAAACTTGATAACGACTATTTTCAGATTCTTCGGTACTAGTGGTACCCATCATCAGAATTTCCTGGAACACAGTTTCCCCCTGATTCCTTTGGGATTTTAAATAAAATTACTAACTAGATGCAGATGCTTGTATACGTGCAAACAAGACCTTTTTTTTTTCCGTGCTTTACCATGGTGCATCAAATCAATATGTCTCGCGGGACGCGGGTTCCTTCGGAAGAAAAAAGAAGAGGTGGCGGCGGCGGTTCCACAGGAAGATTGGCCGGCCCCCTCATCTCCGGCGGCATCGCCGTCGGTCGAGGAGAGAGGCCCGTCACCCCTGTTCGTTCCTAGGTTTAGGTCTTCCCGTGGTGGTCGCTCCAGGCGCGGCTACTGCGGTTGTTAGGGTTAGGGTTTCTCTAGTGATCTGGTTGATGAAAGTGGTAGCGGCTGTGCGGCGTTGCCATGTTCGTCGGCATGGAGCAATGGAGGACGAGGTATCTCAGCGGTGGTGGTGGTGAGTCAAAAGCATCATCATCGATGGAGAATACGGTACTCCGGCCTCTCCTTTGTTTTGTCGTGGTTTTTCGAGGCCATGGTGTGGGCTAGTGAGATCTTTGTTTCCGCTGACATCCTTCTGGATGTTGGTCGGATTTATGTTTTCCCATGACGAATTTGATGGAGGCGTCGATGGGTTCGGTGACGAGCTCAATGATGGCAAGTTCATTGTATTTGTGTGTGAAAGGTCAGTCTACCCCTCTTTTGCGAAAGGGTTAGGTTTTAGTTTTCCGCCGTCGGATGACTGTGGTGGATGGTGAGATGGCCGTGTTCGTTCAGATCGTTTTCGTCCGTGGCATATCCGTTTGGGATGGAGATCTTAGATGGTGGAATTTATAGCATTTTTAAGGTTTCTTATCTCCCATAGTTGTTTGGGTGACTTATGTAATCAGAGGATGTAATGCGCTTTAATATCAATGAAATTCCTTTTTCGCAAAAAAAAGGTACATCAAATCAAATAATTGTACATGCATACAATTGTTTAAGGAAAGAAATCACGTACTACATTTTCAACTGGAATCTACGATGTGTCATGAATCTATGTAACCGAACAAGTAATGAAAACACATTAAAAAATTCAACACTCCATCATATATACTAAGTGGAAAATTAAGGTGGTAAATAAGAGAAGTACATGGTTGGTGTGGTGGTGATGGCCTGCCATCACCACCAATTCCAATTTTTACGATGGTAAGACTATCCACAGCAGTATCGATGCTGAAAATCTGAAATGTGGGCCACACCGTTACCGATGCTGAGAACCAACCGAGAGCCGCAGCGGACCGCACCGATGCCCAATTCTGCGTGGGTCCGTTTCGTCAGAGCACCGCCTCCCTCATCCGTTTCTTTCGCGCGATGGAAAAATCCCTCACTGTCCTTCCCCGTGACGCCGCTCTAGAGAAATCCCTCCCAAATCCATCCCTGGAACCCAAATAATCTAGGTCGGCGCCAACAAATCTTGAATACAAATAACCCATGCTTCGTGGATCCGGTGGAAAACTTTCAATCGAACAAGCATTTGGTGCGCGGCAGGGGCGACGAGATGGAACGCAGCTGCCGCGCTGCTGCCGGCGTGAGGTGGCGCGTAGCTTTCGACGGCGACTGAGATGTTCTGCCTCTGCCGCCTGTTCATGAGTAATCTGCCGTATGCTACTCGCAGACCAGAGGCAAGGTGCCAGCCTTGTCTAGGTGAGCAGAGGCAAAGCTGCTACGGATGGTTAGTACTAATCCTTATTCCCATGATGTCTTCAGCCAATTCGATGTTTTCAGCCCCAAATCGATCTCTCCTCCTCCTAAATCGGTTTATCCAGTCTCAAATCAATCTCTTCCGCTTGTTGGATTGAATTCCACCCGGAGATGGCCTTCCCTCTTGCTTGGAGCTCAAATCCATGGCGGCAGCGAGTCAATCTCACAAACCAGCGTCGCGGTGAGCTCATGCCAGCCTGGGCCTAAGCCATGGGCGTGCGCCCGAGGTCTCGCCACAAGGGGCGTCCGGTGGGCGTCCGGTCTCGCCGCAAGCCATGGGCGTCTGGTGTGCTTGTCGTGCTGGGCGCGCGGTTGATGGCTCGAGTTGTGGCCGCCGGAGGGGCTTCTTCATCCGCGCGGCGCGATGGGAGACAACGCCGGCGCTGCGCTCTCGTCTCCCGCGACCTTCATGGCGCCCTCCCGTGCTTCAGTCCCCATGCACCTGTTTGTTTATTCAGTTTTTATTTCTCAGCACCGAGGCTTGTACATGATCCGAATTCGTGTTTCGGCATCGCCTGCAGTGGACAGCACCGGTGCTGAAACAAGAGAGAGAGTGTTTCAGCACCGGTTTCGGTCACCACTGTGGGTAGTCAGATTGTGTTTCGCATCAATAAATAGTTGACAACGAAAGAATGTGTTTCATATCAATAAATACTTGACAACGACTATATTAGAAATACTATGGTACTAATGGTACACATTCAAAATTGCCTGGAAGACAATTTTTCCCTTGATTCTTATGAGATTTCAATTGTTTATATATATTTTTCACATTACAAACTAGATATTTTGTAGACACAGTACATACTAGACGCTCACATACCACAAACTAGATGTTACATTAGAAACAGTCTTAAGCTAGCTTCATCTTGTATGATGATAAGAGTTCATACGCAAGAGGACTCTTTAATTTTTTCCTAACTTCAACTAGTACTATATCATTATTCGCCAAAGAAAAAATCGTCGGCTCTACTATATCATTTTTTTACTTGGCTTCTCGTTGGAATCTGGGTACACTACTTCATCTCGTACTATACCGCTACAGTACCATACACCAGCATTTTTTATACCGCCATATCAACTCCGATCTTGTGCAACCAATGGGAAGCAAAACCTTTCTCCTAGTAGGACTGTTCACCAGGTAGGGCATTCAATGGGATTTGATATTATTGATAGCGAGATGCTATAATAGAAGTCGCAAGGACTACTGATGATTCTCCTATGAAAAGTGAGTGGGGTTTCACGCCGCCAAAACCCATACATAATATGAAATAATTTGCAAGACACTAATTGCCTACAAAATGCTTAGTTTTAGCTGATCTTTCTCTATGTTAGGTCATGCAAAGTGAATTGTTCTCTAAAGATAACAATAATTGGCCCATGTTAGAGGGAGGGTTCCCTCAAATCTAAAGTAAAAATAAAGGTAATGTCAAGATGTCTCTTGTAAAATGAGGTGTGTGGGCTATGAAGTAGTGGATGCATGGAGGATGACGTAGGGCGGTAGGGGTGGTTACATTGCAGTCCTCAACATGGGAGTGTTCGTTGCATGGAGTCTAAATTTTAGAGGGGTCTAAACTCTAGATAAATTATATTAAATAAAGTTTAATTACAAAACTAACTACAGAACCTTGGTCTAATTCGCGAGATGAATCTAACGAAGGTAATTAAGCCATGATTAGATGATGGTTACTGTAGCATTACTGTAGCATTAATGTACCAAAACAAAGATTAATTAGGCTTATTAAATTCGTCTCAAAATGAGCATTCATATGTCAAAAAGGTTTTGTCATTAAATTTTATTTAATGTTCCTAAATAACAAGATTCTTTTTGATGTGACATGCTCTAAATTTTAGAGGGGTGCGCCGAACGCACCCTAAGTAGCCACATCATAGCGTCTTTGATAGAGCCAATTATTTTGTATATCTCATATAAAAGTTCGTGCAAGAGTTCATTTCGACTCTAACTTAATGACTTCGTCCCGCATGTCAATAACTCAATATGTTAGCATCTAATTCTTGAAAAAGAGCTAGTTCATCTCTCTCTCTTTCAGCCACGTAGAATTAAATCCTATGTAGATTAGCTCTTGCAAATCACTGGAGACACACTCATGTGCGGATAGGGCATGCTACGCAACAAGAAGTGCTACACAGCTTGGGGCTGGATCTCTTTGGAGAGGGGTGGGGGGGGGGGGGGGGGGGGGGCGCTTAATAAATCTAGCGCCCAAAAGTTGTACCAAGTTATTTCGCCCTCTAAGGTTGTTTGTCACCTTTGACACATTTTCCCACTATATTTTTGCGCCCCTGTTATCTTTAGGTATTTTTTTTGCTCAAAGAAATTAAAGAGAAATGCATCATCATCTTAAAGGACAAATATTTTTTAAAATGGCACGGCAAGTAATGCTTTAACCAAGATAAAGAAACCATTTTCCCTTGTTAGTGCCCTGATGCAAGCAGGCTCTATCTTCTGAAACGAATATCGCACGCTACTGAAGCAGGATTGGTAAGATCGCCGGTTGCTTTATGGCTTTCCGCGGCCACAGAGCTCGCCAGAAGAAGAAAAAAAAAAAAAGCAACGCAAAATACGAAAACCTGCATCGTGACTCAGCTTGCAGGTTCCAGTGAAAATGCGCTAGTTTTTGGGTGCCTGGCCGTACGTGTCGTTGCTTGCTCGTTCGGGGTCTCCGAATTCGGCAAGGGATTATATGAACCAATTATTTGCGTTGACGACACTCACACCAGGCGGAATCCCTTGTTCATGCCGCCTAATTATTTGCTTGCATAGTTGAGAAAAAGTCCAGTGCGCTAGCTTTCTGGACAACTGAATCAGTACCCCGGTACGTAGTTGCGTACGCATGCGACCAGCAAAACAGAGCCGTTCGAAGTTTAATTAGTGATTCCGGTCGGGATGATGACAGGTTAAAGCAGATGGAACGTTAGAAGTGACATACTGACATTGTGAATGACGCCACGAAGGAGTTTCGTGCACATATCATATATGCTTAGAGAAAGTCCAACACAGAGTTGTCCTAAGTGCATTGTTGTCAAGAGCACGTACGGGTATTGTTGTCGATGAACTTGGACATCATAAACGGCAAGATTACACTGGATTGATGATGAATCAACAGACGAAAAGGATAGGCTGTTCTCGCAGTGCAAGCTTTCTTGGATAGAACACGAGATTCGACATGAAGATAGGAAAGCACTATGAGCTATTCGACGCTTCAGATCAGATGTCATCAGCATGTCGCGGCAACAACAAGCCCATTTGTTTACTCATTGAAAAAAGGGGTAAACTCAGTAACTTCGTTGATTAGCGTGTAGGAAAAAAGTAAACACCGCAATTTAAGTAGAAGGGAAATTCTTCTCGCAAAAAAAAAAAGTAGAAGAGAAATTCATGATGAGGATGTACACCTGCGAGAACATATCCGGTGAACCCTCCCCTTCGTGCTCATCCATTTCTCCCGTTATTTCGCTTTCTTTAGAATTACGATAGGTAGCGGATGGTATGATCACATTTATGAGAAAATATTGAACAAAATTCTCATTTCCTGTTTCTAGATGTTCTTTTCTTTTATATCTTCCTTCTTATATTCTATATATTCTTTTCTTTTATTTCTTCCTTCTTAATTATATGCATCAAGATTTTTTAATTAGTGTTGTATATCTGCCTATTTTTATGGATTTTTTATGGTCAATTCCTTCATATTTTAAAGAGCGAGACTTGAAGCACACAGATAGCATAACACTTAACATGGTATTATATGTTATTTGCACCCACACCTCCTATGAGCTAAGCTGGTTGCATCTAAATTAATTCAGACCAAACCCTAGTGTTTTAGCCTCCATTAACACTCTATTTATGTGCCTATCAAATCAAAATATAAGGGCTTAGTGGCGGGTTGTACTTCTAGTTCTCTTTCCCCGCACCACTCTAAGTTCCATCCATCAACGAGCAGGTCTGCACCCCCACCCTTCTCCCAAAACTGAGATGCAACCACCTCTATAATGACCTTTGCAGTCTAATATCCTCACTTCTCGTCCCACCGGCACTCCCTCACTTCCCTCCAATTGCGCCAAAGCCAAAGGGTTGCAAGAATCTTCATCGGAGAAGTCCAAGCCAGCGACCCCCCATCAATAAGCACTCCAAACATTGTTGCTGAAGCTTAACCTTGGGCTCTGAATCCCAAACTTTAGAAACCTCGCCAGAGATGGGGAAGAAGGAATGACCAATAGATTTTCATTAAAAATAATAATCGTGGAGCAGATAACATGGATAAAAAATCAGAGTGTTTTTCCACAAGAAGCAATCGAGCTACAAAAAGAATTTCTAAAATTTGTGAATTATATCGAGTCCAGTTTCTCCGCCACGAGTTTTGATTTGTTTCCGGAGAAGGGTACAAGCAGTCAAGAACACTGTCGTTTGTTCGTTCGTTCCTCCGATCCATCCCGTAGCTGTCAACGGCGTGCTTTGTCGTGTATGGACTATGGACACGTTGAACCGTGCCTAACAAGACTTTGGAAAATGTCATATCGTAATGTAATGGTCGTCAAAGCTCAAACTTTTCAACTCTAGGTACGTACGTACGTGCTCGAGTCTTGTCCGATAGCACTTAGCAGCACGTACGACCACTCCATCAACTTAGAAAAACACATCACGAGAAGGGAAAATAACACGAGCGGACGAGCCCCTTCCGTGCTGCGTCCTACGTACGGAGTAGATTAACATGTGTAGAAGCACCGAGAAAACACCAACAAAGGATAAGGCAGCTTAGGCAAGAGCAGACTGCAGAGAAGCTTCCCGGGTGGTGGGAGATTCAGCTGGATTCCCAGAAGTCACGTTTTCTAGATTCAAAAAGGGAGCCAAAGCCAACCCAACCCAACCCAGCAGCAGCCGTACGTACGTCGTCGTCGTCGTCAAAGCGGACCGCTACCTGCCTGCTGGTTTCGTCCGACCCGTGGACCGACCGACCGATGCAGCCGCCGGCGCACAACTCAGCAGCCGGTTTGACGCCGCGTATACGTACGTCCTCTGTCACCTCCACTTCCCAACGGCCGGTGCACCAGCAACGCACCACAGCCCGCGGCGTCGGCGTGCACGTCAAAAACGTCGGGCTTGGCCCTGCCGACCATGACGCGCGCGTTTCCATGTCTCAAGATAAACTTCGGTGCGCGCGCTACGTCCGTTTCCGTGTCTGGAGCTCAGGAGGATCGGTAGGTGGTGTGGATCGGCGAAGGAGGGGCGAAGCCTGAAGGCAGCCGTGGATGATGACGGATAAAAGTAGAGAGCAGCCAGCATTGTGCTCCTGCCTCCCAACTTTGGACCGAGAAGTAGTTTGTCCGGCAAGCAAATGATAATTAACTCGTGAGTCGACCATTGATGACTTGGAGAAGGGGCCATGGTGTGACGCAAATGCCAATTGGAGTATGGAATTGTGCGTTAAAAGTAAAACAAACGCTTCTCTGGTTGTGCTTTTTTACTTCTCGCACCAAATGAACCAATATATTTGTTACACCGAGTGGATGGTACCTGTTGTATGTCATTAGAATTTTGATTTTCTGCGATATTCATGTATGCATGGCCCTTGTTTCCTTCAGAAGGGCTGGCAAACTCTTTCCACCAGACCCATCAAAAAGAGATGTTACGATAACCACACAATGAAACAAGAAGGTGGAAGAAATTTAATAATAATAATAATAATAATAATAATAATAATAATAATATCGTAGCATCAATTGATAAATTTCTAAATAGGTGTGCCATTATATAATAAAGATTTAAAATCATGTGGCGTGTATGAGCAGAGTACGACAGAAATACTTGCAAGAGTGTAATGCTGGTCTAACAGTGCAGATGACGATATGTTCCGTGTACATATGCAGAAGGGCAAAGTGATGAGTTTGCATCTTGATCCAGGCTCACGCCACTGGCGCTTTCTAGCAAAAAGACATGTTGGATGAGTCAGGCTTCCGTAAAGGGAAACCAAATGGTGTCTTCTTATGTTAACTTGATAGATATGCTTGGATCATCGAATTTGTGGACTCAATGGATCTTCTCTCAATCGCGATACCTGTAAAGGCCATTCAAATCTTTACTATTAAATCTCTATCCCAATATATTTCACGGTTAGTAACATATCGCGAAATGCAAAGACTATAGACCTTGAAGACACGTGTCCTCAATCGACTCAAGCAACTACCACATGTCATATGAGAGATCAATGGAAGGGCACTCATCAATGCATCTAGGTTGAACAGGGGTCTCTATGCCAATGCACAATATATTACTAGGCAATGCAATATATTGGCAACCTGGTTACATCTTGATACACCTCTATATGCAAAATGGAAAGTTTTATACACACGTCTTGATCTCTATTATCTTGAATGTAGATAATGGTGAAATCTATCTTGATCCATCTATATCGATCACATCTTTCATCTTTAGAGAAAGGGGTGCGAGAAAGCCAACATTTGCATTTGCGTGGGGGAAAATACTTGTCGGTGGCGTCTTCATGGATACACCTTCAATCACGAGGCTCATGTGGACATGCAAACTTCTTCCATCTCGGTAATTCTATGTTTTGAAAAAAAAACACAACTAATAATAATTCAAAATATTTCACACAATTAGCAATACTACACAACGTTATCTGCTTTCTAATCAAATCATCACTACCAGTCTCAATCCCAAGTGGATCCAACATAATTAACTCAACCAACACTATGTATTTGATTTATGATCATAGAACTTGTATTCAATCACCTCTCTATCCCAAATTTCACCTCTCCCTATCAATCATCATCAAACCCCTTCCCCTCCACCGGGGAAACTAGTTTCAAGTTCCATGGTGCACATGCACCGGGGTAAAAAAGATTTTCCCCCCCTCTAAATAGCACATATTTTGCTCAACTTTATTTGAAAAATTATGCAAATATGAAGGGAGGCGCCATGTTATTTTGTGGGCTAGCTATGCCACTGTTCCCCTCTGTTGCCCAATTTTTCCTCTTACCTTTTTCTCCATCTCCCCCCTATAAATAACCGGGCTTCCCAAGCTCGCCCACACCGTTCACGACACAGCACACACAGAAACCACCACCTGCTCTCGGTTTTACGACTCTGCCCTCCCCGTTCGAGCGAAACCATGAAGCTGGAGGTCACGCCGAAGCAGAGGGTCCTGGAGGCGGAGCAGAGGGACGAGGCCATGGAGATGAGCGGCCTGGAGCTGTGGAAACACGAGAAGCTGCCCAAGATCTGCCCCATGCCGCCGCCGATGCCTCCGGCGGCGTGCGACGAGGCGACGCTCGTGCCGCCGCTCAACTTCGCCATGGTCGACGACGGCATCTTCCGCTCCGGCTTCCCGGAGATCAACAACTTCCGGTTCTTGAAGTCCCTCAACCTGCGGTCCATCGTGTGAGGATTCGCTCTCTTGCGTCTCTCGCGCAAATTCTTCGTGTCGTGTGGGTCTGACCTTTCTTGGGCGCCCGCCAGGTACCTGTGCCCGGAGCCGTATCCGGAGACGAATACAGAGTTCCTCGAGAAGAATGGGATCACGCTCTACCAGTTCGGGATTGAAGGGCGCAAGGTAACGAACCATGAACAATCTGGCCTCGTTTTCATGAATCTTTTCTGTTGCTTTTCGGTCGGTTAATGTCAATTCGTGCAGAACTAGAATTACTCGGGACGGATAAAATATGGTTGCTTTCGGTAACATTCATGACACATAGTTTGTTTGTACCGAACCGACGACGCTGATCATGCCGCGTTCTGCATCCTAATTTAGTACTACTTGTACTTTCTCAGTGACGATTTTGGCCGAGGACTCGGTGTTTTACTGAGTGAAATTCATTTGTTATTGCAACTGACTTGCCTGAAAGGGTCAATACAGAAATCTTTTTCATTTAGTATTATCTGGAGGTTTTTCAAAATTCTCAGCGAATCGGTAGTTGTCCCTTTCAGCATTGTTTTGATTAACCAAGCCAGCTGTGCTGCAAAATTTAAACAATTCTTTTCCCAATATTCTCAAAGGCATTTTTTAAGGCTATCAGGCTGCCAGCAAGTTTGCACCATTCTTTTGGCTCGGAGCATCTTCACTGGTGTTCCTTTTCCTTCTATTTCTTTATTTTCTTTTCCTTTTGTGCATAATTTGGTTTCTGTTTTCTTTTTTCTGGTTCTTGTTTTAGTGATTTTTTTCACTGCTCATGCAAAGTAGGTAAATCACGCAATTGCTTTGATACAAGGATTCTCTTGATGAGACTTCAGTATTAGCAGTTGAATTGACTTAGCAGTATGCTAGATTTTTTGCGGGCACATGTATTGATTCCAAAGGGGCAAACAAACAATTCGTGTTGACAATACTGTTTTTCTTTTCTCCTTTTTGTCCTAAAAATCCATTTCTTTGATTTTTCTGAACATGTACCTTTGAAAAAGGCAACCTTGTCCCACTTTTGCCACCTAAAACCCATGAGTCGCATTGGTAACACATTTGTTGTATCAACACCTTGAGCTGTTCAGCTTCTTTTGGTCTTTGTCAGCCGAAATCTCTGATGCCGCTCACGTAGCTGCCAAAGGCCCATATTGACTGCAACTATCCAAGCTGTAATGGTGGTGTCAAATAGCATACATCAGTTGAGTACTTAAATTTTATTGGTTTATCTGTGTGAGGCAAGTTGCATATGTCTATAACATAAGCACTGACGTCTGATGAGGGTGAATGCACAATTAAAAAGGGGGCCATAAAAAAGGTGGGTTACAGTTTTCCCTGTGAATAATGGTGCATAGGAATAGACACACTGATGCAATGCATAATGGTAGTACACTCTGCATCCATACGTATCGCTATCCATTGTCTTGTTTTGTTGCTGGCGAGAGGAATGGTACTAACGGCATGGGTCTACTGCAGTGTTTCTAGAAATATAGATTTGTGGCTGATATAGAGTGCTACAGATAAATCCGAGCATGGGCGATAAATTGGATTCCTTTTACTGCAAACAGAGTTTTGTAATCATGTTCGCAGCTGTTTTGCATCGGTCTTGATATCCTGTATAGTTGTAATTGTCTGTCAAAATGTACATGTAATCATAGGTGTGGAATTTCTTTTGCATGTGTACAAATGTCGTGGTATTGCGAGTACGACAATATTTTTTCCCTCATTCAGAATATGCTTGTGTTATGTGACTTATGTCACATATGCATAGAAATGGATATGTAATAGCATAATTTTGACAACTTTTTCTATATGAAAAATGGTTGGAAAAGGGGGCCAATACTGGCTTAAAATGTTTTGTAAGCTGTATTTGTGGTTAGTTTTTTTAGACAAGTGTCACTGCTTGGTGAGTTTACTAATTCATCATTGTGTCATATTTTTATATGCAAACCAAATGCGCAAAAAAACAGTATCTGATTTTTTTTTCGTCAAGTGGTGACTTCCAGTTTCTGATGTATTCGTTCAGGAAATTACTGTGAATTAGTCAAACATTTATTCCCCAAACGTGTCTTAGCACGTTATTTCATTAAGAGGGTGAATTAGTTTGATCTTTATTTATTCAAAATCCAAGAAAATGTTATGGGTTTAAATTTCATTTGGGAGGTAGTCAATACCCAATATAGGTCATTTTTGTAACATTTGGGAAATTTCTCTCCTCTTGGTGCCAATTGATGCTGTGAGATGAAAGAAAACCCAGTCTCTCTTTCTCTCTCCCTTACTGTTGAACACTTGGAATTCATCCGTGACAATGGAAAAGTGGAAGAGCCAAATATCTTACTTTACTATCACTGACTGGTTTGGAGTACCATGTCCTTCATACGAGCTGGCTGGCTGTTTTCTTTTTTTCTTTGTAGCTCAGAACCGTTCATGGGTTGATAGCTGTCGATAATCCATGGTATGGTCGCTGTTGTCATCAGCTGCAGAGATTTCCACTTGTGGATCTGTTTGATAAAATAAGCCCTTTGCATGATCACCAGAATGGTTGACCTCATTCCAAATCTTTGTTACATCTTTTCAGATCCTGTTTTATTTATACCTTGCAAAGTTGCCTTTTTCTTTCATTTAATTAATATACACCCAGTTGCTTAATACCTCTGAAAACTGGAATCTGGAGCGCCGGTGTGTAACTCACCATCAGTCAGTCTTATAGGAAATGGTCATCTTTTATCTCTTCAGACTTTTCCTTGACCTTGCTGCATTTCTGTCCATAAATATAACCCGATCGCAGTCGTATAAGATTATAATTTCAATGACTGTTCTTGAGTAATCTCTGTACTACGTCATTTCTTTTGACAGTGACAGGAAAATAACTTTTTGCGCACCGTGCTAACATGTAACTAGTAGTATTGAGGATGGCTCAACTTTGTAGGCCACATTTCATTTTTAAATACGTTTCTTGTTACAATTGATCAGTCGAATTATCCTGATGTAGCGGGACCAGTCTGATAACGCCTGAAATTCTGCTGCTGCAGGAATCATTCGCCACCATCCCTGACGACAAAATTCGGGAGGCGCTCAAAGTTGTACTAGGTGCTGCATATTTCTTCAGATTATGAACATCTTGCACATTAACATTACAGCACTAAGAATCTCATTCCTGTATTATTCTCTTTAAAACAGACCGAAGAAACCAACCACTGCTTATTCACTGCAAGAGAGGCAAGGTAAGCTTGGATCCCATTTTACAGGTTTACGTCTGGTATATTCCAGGAAAATAGCATTATGCTCTCCAGAACCTGAATGTTTGTATATCTGCAGCACCGAACTGGCTGCGTCGTCGGGTGCTTGAGGAAGCTGCAGAAATGGTGCTTGTCTTCAGTCTTCGACGAGTACCATCGCTTTGCCGCTGCGAAAGCGAGGATCACTGACCAAAGATTCATGGAGCTGTTCGACATCTCGAGCTTGAAGCACCTGACACCTTCACATTGTTAACCAAGGCGTGCGACCGCTCGATCGCTTGACCCTCCCAATTCTAGTACATCTCCCCAGTTCTATCTTCCTGCAGCTACTGAACCGATTCAGCTGTGAATAATTTTGGGGACCCCTAGAATCCGTGGTGTAGTGATGAGACCTTTGCAGAAAAGTTGTGTTTTGAGAGGTTTAGTTTCCCCTGCTTAGCGCACTGCGGAGCGTAAACCAGACAGTCGTGGTAGGACTGCAAGAGGTTTTCTCTTTTTTTGGTAACTCTTGCGAGGCATTCACCATTGTTTTCGGGTACTGAAGATGTACTCGAGCAGCATTGCTCGGCGGGAACTAGCTCTCTCAGAATTGGAAAAGAAAAAAAAATCTTTGCTCAATGGCTCTCTTGTCTGTATGCAACAAGTGATCTTTGCATCAGGCAGAAGTTTTTCTTATGGAAATTGCCTGGTCGGGACAAGGCACCAAAATTTTTCCAACATTCCGTAGTCGAAAAAAAAGGGGCTTAAAAGGCAATTAACTTGTAAAGTGAAGATAGAGAGGAAACAATGAGCGAGGAAAAGACAGGCAATTTCAATAAATCTTGTTATCCACTAAATGTGCAGAAAAGTACAAAGTCGTGTATGAAGTTCCAAGAGTCTTCCTATGAAATGCATCAGATGTATTTATTTATTTATTTATGCGATGGAGATGTATTTTCTAATCGGTCACTTCCGTAAATTCATCATGTTTCTCAACTAGTACTTAGTATAAAACAAGCAAGATAGATACAAAATTAAATAAAAAAAGATAGATACAAAATGAGGTGCATCTATTCATTCATAGATGTGCGCGTGCTAGAATATTGATCAATACATTCCTTTTTATTAAAAAAAAGGAGATGCAAAATGGGCTCAAACCCACCAGCACGGCTTTTACAGTTGCATGTGACATCCGGCCCAAGACAACCCAACCTTGGCCCATGCCATGACCAAGGCCTGGCTACGCTTGTCCCCTCGGCAATGTTACCGTTAGGCAAACTTGACACGTTGACCAAGGATGGCCCACACATCATAGACCGGGTCACGAGACGGATGTTCCCTCGTCGCCGCCCAGCGCCACATATTCCAAGCGCGAACAGTCTCTGTGCGAGGAAATGTCTCCGTCGCCCTCGCACTTTGACCAAACCGATTAATAGTCACTGAACAGTGGGCTCCTGACACACTCACCCCACCAGTCAGAGACCTTACCTCCCCCCGTTCCTTTCAATCTTCTACACACTTCACCTACTCCCCACACAGTTCTCGCTCCCGAGTTCACACTTCACGGCGATTGCGAGCTCGAGCTCTCCCCCCTTCCGTTGCTGCTCCCGAAGAATCCCAAACCCAAACCCCATCTTCGCTCGAATGCCGAGGCCGGCGTCCGCCGCGGCACCGTCCGCGGCCGCGCTTCTGGCGGTGACCCTGGTGGCGGCGGCGCTCCGCGGCGCGACGGCGAAGACGACGATCGAGCCGTGCTCGGGCGCGGACGCGTGCACGGCGCTGCTGGGGTACACGCTCTACGCGGACATGAAGGTCTCCGAGGTGGCCGCGCTCTTCGGCGCCGACCCGGCGGCGGTCCTCGCCGCCAACGCGCTCGACTTCGCCTCCCCCGGCGCCGCCAACCGCATCCTCCCCGCGGGGCTGCCCCTCCGCGTGCCCACCCGCTGCGCCTGCGCCGACGGCGTCCGCAAGTCCGTCTCCGTCCGCTACGCCGCGCGCCCCGCCGACACGCTCGCCTCCATCGCCGACGTCGTCTTCGCCGGGCTCGCCTCCACTGACCAGATCCGCACCGCCAACGGGCTCGCCGCCGAGGACCCAGACGCGCCGCTCGGCCCAGGCCAGACGCTTGTCATCCCGCTCCCCTGCGTCTGCTTCAACTCCACCGACAACAACCTGCCCGCCATCTACCTCTCCTATGTCGTCCGGGTCGGGGACACCGTGCAATCTATCGCCGCGAGCCACGCCACCACCGTCACGGACATCAGCAATGTAAACGCCATGGGAAGCCCAATTGTTGCTCCTGGCGACATCCTCGCAATCCCTTTGCCTGGTAAATGGTTTCCTTTTTTTTTTAATGCACACAATCACACATTGGACGACACAAAGATAGGAATCAGTAGTTGTCATGTTGTGGCAATTTAACATTCGGATGGGTTGGGCACATTCCACCATTTAATTCATTAAATTCATATGCTGTTTCTAGTTCAAAGGAGGTCCAATTCGCTAATAACTGACATCATATTTCTACTTCTGATTGTTGATAATAGCAGGCCAAAGTAAAAAAATTGCCTGGGCCCTGAGGCATTTGTTGTCGGATAACTTTGTGAAGGGCTAGTTCTGAAATGCTGCAACTTGAAATTGTCTTTATCTGGTTGATTGCTATATGAATCTTTGATTTTACAAATGTAGGAACGCAGAAATACCATTAAAGTACTGCATAAAAATGATCCATAGTTCATAGTTGGGACAAGCCACAGCTGCTGATAGGTTGTGGAACCCGTGATTCATGGATCTTTGCAAGGGCAGCTTTGAGTGAATGTACTATTTAGTGCTCAGGCAAAACAAAACATCATATCATCATATATATGTTTAGAGATTGATATTTGCAGCGATAGTTGAGTTGATTACTCTCTGTGTTTTGCTGTCATATTTACTGATCCTTGCTTTCTTTCTAATGATGCCTAACTATGTCCTATTTGTTTCCTTCCTTAGCTTGTGCATCGTCATTTCCTGGCTCAGCTTCAGACTATGGATTGCTTGTGGCAAATGGGACCTATGCACTAACCGCTGGTAACTGTGTGGAGTGCAGTTGTGGGCCAGCAAATCTCAAGTAAATTTATTTTCCCTTTTATTCAATGTAGTTTGCTTTCCTTTATCTGTTTTGGACCATAACCCCTCTCTCTTCTCTTATGCACCAGTTTGTATTGCATGCCAGCTTCATTGACAGCGTCATGTTCAAGTATGCAGTGCTCTAATAGCAGCCTAATGCTTGGTAATGTGACTGCACAACCTACAAGTGGTGGCTGCAGTGTCTTCTCTTGCGATTATGCTGGCTCTGTTAACGGAACAATATCAACATCGTAAGCAGAACATTCATAATACTTTTTAAAAATTTCTGTTCTGGAGATGAAAAGTGATTGATTGTTACTTGGTCTATGTGCAGGCTATCCTCTGGACTTCAACCCACATGCCCAGGTAAATTGTGCTGTCTTTACTTCTAGTCTGCTTGATATCTGGATCTAGAATTAGCAATGCAGTAGCCCTCAGTTTGTTGTTGAAATTTTCCTTTTTGAGCACCATCACTGACTTTTCCAGAGCTGCCCTTTCGACCCATTGAGAAATCGTCTGTCTAGTTATAACCTATATGACTTTTAGGGTATCAACTTTTTAGAACAAAGTTATATTGGATGAAGAATTCTCTAGACGTATGATTGCAAGCTTAGAGAACGATATTAATGTCTAGGTGTATTGATCTGGCCCTCTGGTTTGGATTTGGATCAAACATAAAATTGATACCCTATACCTTGCTTCAAGAATAGTATACCTCTTCTAAGGCAGTACCAAAGCAAACCTTGGTAAATAAGTGAAATGCTGGAGCTAAAGAAGTGCAATATGCAAGGAATTTTCTTTAACTGATAAAAGGTGTGTTTGTTTTGACATCGTAAGTGCGAATTAAGCACATCAAGGTCGAATACCATGGGATCCAAAATGGTGAAGCTTTACACACTGTTCTCAACGTACGCAGTACAGAAACAGTGGGAGATATGTTTTTGATAGATATTGTTTTCACTGCCTGATGTGATGCAGCCTCAGTTTTTAGATATATTTTTTTATCAACACTACATCTTATTCATTTGACAATTTCAACAATCAATGCAGGACCACATCAATTTCCCCCTCTCACAGCGCTGCCTACTGCAGCAAACCACGGGTCATATTCTCCGTCACCTGCGCCAGGACCTGCAGAGGCAGGTGGTGCTATCCCTGGCTCATCTTTGCCAGGAGGTTCGAATGTATCTCCTGCAAATGCCCCTGCCGGAAGCGTCTCACAAGCATCTTTGATGAATCAACCATTCTATGTCCTCCTCTTCATTCTTTCCCTAGTGTTGTAGTTGCGTGTAGATGTGAATTCCTTGCAGAGTATTGTTGGCTGTACTTGTATTGAAAGGAAAGCCTCATTTGGCCATTTGGTGCAATCCTTTCTTCCTCCCATTGTCCGGTAAAACTTTCAGTAGACTTTGGCATTCTATAGCTTCTTTCAGAGTTCTGAAGAGATGACCCATAAATTCAGGATCCATTCCTGAAGGGTCTGAAGATACTGGTGCAAGGAGGTGATGGTGAGGGCATGTACCTGATGGCCTGATGGGAGCAAGCCCACTCAGGGCACAAAGCTTTTGCCTAGTGCATCTGGTACCTGTGCTGAAGGGCAACATCTGAAGGTGGCTTTAGCTGAAATTCCCATCCCATTACCTACAATGATGCAGGCATGTCAAATATCTTGGGAGGGCCAGGTGAGAACGTGATATCTTCTGTTTATTGCGAACGGTGAGCAAGTCAGTGCTTGTCATCTCACAGCGCTGCTGCTGTCGTGTTTCATTGTCACAATGATCTCATAGGGAATTGGCATTTTTTCTGGGAACTTATTTTGGGCAGTTTTACCTGCACAAAATGACACTAGATGATTAAAAGTTCGTGTCAGAAGTTTTTGTTCGCATCAGCTAGGAGCATTTCAAATGCATAGTAGCTGCAAGAGGGTGCCAGGGGAGAATTCCGTACGTTATAATAACATGTATAGCTGTATCAGGATAAACAGAGAAGTCATCCGGTCCGTTGCTCTCGCCTAGTGTTCATCAACTCCATGATTGTCCCTTCCTTTGTCCATGGTTCTCCGTCGCTATATATAACCCCCCAGCTGGTGTAAGCTCCAACTCAATCTCAACGAGCTCAAACCAACTGGGAACGTTGTGGCTCGTGCACCATGAAGAACTTGTCCATGTTGCAGCTTTTAGCACGTGCGCTCTTCTTAACGACGATGTTGCTTACCACCCCGCCGGCCACCTCGGCCGCCGGCCTCACCATTCGCGCCGACCTGACCCACGTTGACAGCGGCCGCGGCTTCACCAAGCGTGAGCTGCTCAGCCGGATGGCCGCTCGTTCGAGTGCCCGCGCCGCCAGCCTCCACCACCCTCCCGGCGGCGGCGGTGGCGGAGGAGGAGGCGGCCACTACAACCACCCGGCGACTGCTTCGGCGGCGCCCGGCACCGTCGGCGAGCCAAGCACCGAGTACCTGATCCACTTGGGCATCGGCACGCCGCAGCCGCAGCACGTGGCGCTGACGCTGGACACGGGCAGCGACCTCGTGTGGACGCAGTGCAAGCCCTGCCCGGACTGCTTCGACCAGCCGTCCCCAATGTTCGACCCCTCCGCTTCGAAAACCATCTACGCGGTCTCGTGCAACGACCCGCTCTGCGCGCAGTCCGGCGTCGCCGCGTGCTACATCCGGAGCCACGGGTGCTTCTACCTCGAGACGTACGGCGACAAGTCCATCGCGGCGGGCACGCTCGCCAGGGACACCTTCACCTTCAAGGCGCCCAGCGGCGGCAAGGCCGTCGCCGTCGTGCCGAACCTCGCCTTCGGCTGCGGCCTCTACAACATGGGCGTGTTCGAGACGAACGAGTCCGGCATCGCGGGATTCGGCCGCGGCCAGCAGTCGCTGCCGTCGCAGCTCAAGGTCGGCAGGTTCTCCTACTGCTTCACGTCCATGTTCGAGTCCTCCGGCAAGAGCAGCCCGGTGTTCCTCGGCACGCCCGACGACATCACCGCGCACGCCACGGGGCCCGTCCAGTCCACCCCCATGCCTCGCTACGGCGACGAACCCTACTACTCCCTCATTTTCAAGGGCATCACCGTCGGCGCGACGCGGCTGCCGATCGACGAGTCGGTGTTCGCCCGCAAGCGCGACGGTTCGGGCGGCACGATCATCGACTCCGGCTCGGGCATCACCACCTTCCCGCTTGCGGTGTACGACCAGATCGCGAGCGCGTTCGTGTCGCAGATACATCTGCCTGTCGTCAACGCGTCGGAGGCCGGCGGACGGCTGTGCTTCTACCTGAACGGCAAGGGCGAGGAGAAGGTGCGCGTGCCGAAGCTGGTGTTCCACCTGGAGGGGGCGGACATGGAGTTACCAAGGGAGAACTACATGTACGGAGATGAGGAGGCGATGTGCCTGTCTATCAACGGGGCTGACGGCGACGACACCATCATAGGCAACTTCCAGCAGCAGAACATGCACGTCGTCTACGACCTCAACAACAATAAGCTCTTCTTCGCGCCTGCGCAATGCGACAAGCTGTAACTTGTGTCGTACGGGGTGCACGTATGCGCGTACATGCGTTAATTCTTCCGCACGTGCTAGCGCTTAAATAAATAAAGGGAAAAGTCCATTTTACTCCCCTAAACAATCCACTTTGTCTATTTTACCCTCTAAACAAAATGATAGCTCATTTTACCCCCAAACAATTCTATTTGGTGCAATGTACACCTTTTTGAAGTTAGTCTTTTTTTATCTCAACCTACAAGTGGAATTTAAAGCTCAAATTTTGCATGATGGTAACTCACACAAAAACCTATATTAAGAAATTATGACATATTATTTTGATATTATTTACATAGTTCAATATAAATTAACGTTATATGCATAAATATGATATCAGAAAAATAATTTAAAAATATTTTAACATAGATTATTGTGGAAACTAACATCATACGAAATTTGAGCTTCAAATTCTACTTGTAGAATGAGAAACAAAAGAAACAAACTTCAGTAGAGTGTATATTGCACCGAATGAAATTGTTTGAGGGAGTAAAGTGAGCCATCATTTTGTTTAGGGGGTGAAACAGACAAAGTGAATTGTTCGGGGGAATAAAATAAACTTTTTTCATAAATAAATAAAAGGGGAGCGACTAAGGCAACTAACGTGCCTTCAATATATATCCGGTTAATTACTCGCCAGCACTCACGTGAGACAGAAGCTCGCATACTCATAGCAGCTTTCGTACATTTTCGTTAACACTTCAAGTAAAAGAGTTTGCCCTGAAGTGCTATGCTTACAACTAATAAGGATTATATCCTGACATGCATTTTTAACCGCGTAAACAAGTCATATGTGCGACTATATATTTTTACAACTCTATATCACTTCTGGGCCTCATATATAGACAGAAACTATTACTTTATAGGCCGGTAAAGGGCTACAATATAATGTTACACAACAAATGTTGTTGTTGGAGCTCCGCATCGTTGCTCGTCTTGCCGATCATCATAGCCATCGGACTAGCCGGCTCCGGCAACTTCTCCTCCTCCAATCCTTACATCTAGCTAATTAACAACTAATCGTCTTTCGGTACATATGGAATCACCGACTGATAGTGTGTTGTGCACTTTTAGTGATAGATGGTCAATCGGTAAGTCTTTCTTTCTTTTTCTTTTTTTTGTGAAGAGCTTTTAGTCTTTCTTCTTGAAGAGAACTAATGGTTTATCTTTAGAGACTGACTTGAGATGTTACTGTGGTCTGTGGTGTAGTGTAAAACCTCTCCGTTCCGTTCCGCATGTGTTTATATCATCCTCTCGAAAATCTCGTGATTATTTTCAGGCGACAAAAGTGGTATAATCCCATCGATGTTGAACAATGTACGTATCTCCCATATCTCCGACCGAAAAAGCAGTGCACATCGTGCTCAAGTGCTCACTTCGACGTCGACACTCCTGTGTGGAAACCACATTGTCGAGGGAATCATAATATTTACAGTTGACTCTCAAACACCAAAGTAAGTCTTGAACTTAGATGCCCGTTGCTGCTTTTATATAGCTTTATAAGACACCACTGAGTTGCGCGGATTTGGACGTGTGGCTCTTTAGCATCGTCTCACCGATGTCGATCGACATTTTAGCTGGCAGTTGAGATGTCCACGGAGCATCTCCTAGCTTTTTCAGTGTGGGAACACTGCCGATCGAGACAGATTCTTGGCGCATGAAAAAAAAAAGAGACTCCACCCGTTGCCGATTATTCGACGGATCCTAGACCAAATATAACAAGGGCTAGCTAGCTAGCTAGCATAGGGCTCATCGAAAGTGAACGCACACGATTAACGGTCTGACGAGTGACGCACCTCGTACGCGCCGGAAAGCATCAGCATCCGTTCGTCACCGCTCGACGCTGCACCGATGGAGGCCGTGGGCTGTGGACGCGGCCGTCCCCGGCTGCTTTTCTAGGCTGGGAACGAAACACGCGAGGCCGTAGGAGCGCGTTTCGGGGGGCACGCTCGACCCCGACCTGGCCAACCGGAAATCGTCCTCCGCCCACCCCCTCCCGTCCTATCTGGAAAGATGCCGCCGGGGCACCCAGCCCAGCCGGCCCAATAGCGAGCGCACAACGTCGGGCCTCACACGCGCGACGCGCCGCTGCCGCGGGCATACGCACGCCCTCACCGCATTCTCATGTCCTGCCCGACCTCAGTCGGTCTGCTACTCAGCTTGTGCCGTTCACCATCGCCAGCAATGGTGGCACGGACTTCATGGCCGTAGCTTACAAATTAAATTTTTTCAAACATATAAACTATTGTTCTAGCACATGAATCTAATTGTTCTAACAGAGAAACTAAATTGTTCCAACGCATAAATCCAATTGTTCCAGCAAAGAGAGTAGTTTGTTCCAGCGTATGAATTCAATTGTTCCAGCAGAGAGAGTAGCTTGTTGCAGCGTATGAATCCAATTATTCCAGCACAGAGAGTAGCTTGTTCCAGCGTATGAATCCAATTGTTCCAGCGGAGAAACTAAATTGTTCCAACAAGTGAATCCAATTGTTCCAGCAGAGAAAGAAATTTGTTCCAGCACATGAATCCAATTGTTTCAAAACATGAATCAAATTGCTCCAGCAAAAAAATTAATTTGTTCTACCACATGAGCCCAATGTTCCCACCAGAGAAACCATTTGTTGAGCATAGGAGGGGACACTGGGACAGAGGCAGTGGCGTGGCTGCAAATCCCCCAAATCAAACATTCAAGCAGCAAAATCGAAGCACATGCAATCAAATAAAGCATCCCAGTGGCAACATGGATTCAAAATGCATCGGTTTGAACCTGCAGATGCACCAGATCGAGCATTCCGATGGCATTCAAACCATAACGCACCAAATCGAACACCAAATCACAAGGAAGAAGCCAAAGTAACGAATCGAAGCTCATTTGTGCTTGGAAGAGGCCTCCTCCAGCGGACAAATCGTTGAGGCCGCAGCCCTTGCGGCGGCCGGACGACGTGGGGCACAAAGGAGGCGGCAGCAGGATGACGAGACGCACACGAAGCTTCAGGAGGAAGAAGATATAGTTGAGCACGAGTGGACCGCGTTATGGGCCCGACTGGGCCGCTCGCAAGATGAAGAAAAAAAAACATACGGAAGGAAATAACGGAGTGGACGGAGGGAGTCTTGGTGTTATGCAGGGCGGAGGGGACGATTTGCTGCGTTTCGGCCGGCGACTGCGGCGCGCGAATCGTAAAGCTTTCCCTTAGGCTGTTAAGCCGTGCGGAAAGAACGAGATGCGCACGAACCGCCGGACAAAGAGACGCTCACACGAACAAGAGTACTGTGCCGCGGCACGGCTCGCCGCCGGTTCACCGTGAAAGGTAGGACCCTGCCCTGCCCGTGCCGGTGCCCGTAGAGGCAGAGTTCGAATTTTCTCGAGTGAATTGCCGACGCACGAGGTATTGGGCCGTATCGGGCTGTTTTTCTTTGCCAGGCCAACCAAAACGTAGAAATCAGTAGGCTTTTGTGTGAACTTTCTGCTTTTCTTAAGAGGAGTCAAAAAAACATTTTGGAGGGGATCATCGTTGATTCTGCTTTTCTTAGCATGCCAGAGAGAGAGACTTCACAAATGGCTCCTATATCTTTTTTTTAAAAAAAATTACACAGTACAATTCAGACACTCACAATGCACCCACAATCACTCTCTATGAAGGCACATACGCAAACCTTACCCCTATGAGCATATTCGAAGACTGAGCCGGCAAATTCTCCAGATTCCCGAAGTCACCACTGGCGCCTCGCTGTCGACGGCCACGTCGCCTACCGCTGAAAGCACAAATGCCGTTAAATTCTAGAAAATTTGCTTCCACCGAGAGTCGAATCTAAGACCTCAAAAGTGCTACTCGGATGCCTTAACCACTAGGCTAAGACTCCTTTCACAAATGGCTCCTATATCTTGATTCATATGGCACATGTATTTAGACTAAGGGATGCCGTATATTTAAATACAAAACGTTTAGTAAAAAAATCTAATATAATTTGAACTAAATTAGCTTTCCTAAACATCATATAAGTAAATTCCCAAGAAAATCATATACTTAAGAACTGATGTGGTGGTATATGAGATACCCCGTGATGGTGTACAAGATGCCACTATATACGTATGAGAAAGTTTTGAAGTTTTCACGATATCTTCGCATGTCGTCCAGATTACGTCTGTAGCAACAAAAAAGCACAAACGGTGAAGATGTTATAAAAAAATTGAAGTTAAAAGAGAATCTTTCTCGTGTTTCAAACCGGAATAAGTATCGTGGCCCTCGCAAAAAAAAAAAGGAATAAGTGTCGTGGAATACCTAACCCCTTTCATGGCCGCATCGAATGTTTCCTTCGCTTCCCTCTCTTGTTTGGCGGCCTCCTTGAAATGGATCGGGGTCCTCTGAATTGGTAAGTATCAATGCAGAGAAGACCTTTGGGGCATTAGGCCAAATCTGGTCCATTCATCATGAAACCAATGGCTCTGCTTGTTCCTTCCCTTTCTCCGCTCTTTCCTTCCCTTCCTACACTTAGTTTCTTTGCTACTATACCGTTCATAGCGGACAGTCCAGGTGAAGTATACATCATCAAAATTCGCCGCGCAACACATTGGATGTGCTCCGACTAGGCAAGCTATGCGCTGCAGGAAATGCCAAGGGTTCTTGCAGCAGGCTAAGGAGAAATCGATTCTCCCGTTCCTTGCCTCTTTGTTAGCCACAGAGGAGAAATCGATCTACGAAGAAGCAGCGGGAGAATGGATCTAAGCAAATTAAACCAAGAAATTAAGCAACATTTAGCTGGAAACCAGTAACCTCCACGATTTTGAGCTAACCTCTGATTATTTTAGGCTCAACTTAATTATACGATTGTTGCTGGAATTAGATGGCGTGCGTACGCTATACGGCATTGATTCGTCGGCTAGGAGCTCGATTCGGAGTAGTGGGGGTTGACCATCCAACATGGCTGTGGAGGGGCACCGGTGAGCACGCGCGCGGGGCGAGGTACCTAGTAGCGGCCTCCGGCGAGCTCGCGGCGAGGACATGGGCCATGGGCTGGCATCACAGCGGCCACTGGCGAGAGCGGGAGCGCGGGCAAGGAGGCGTCATCGTCTGCGAGAGCGCGATGTGGCGGCCTCCGATGAGTCTGCAGCGAACATGCATGGCAGACGTCGCGTCGCGTCGGTCTCCGGCGAGCTTGCGGGCTGAAAGCGGGCATCGCGGCGGTCTCCGGCAAGTGCGAGCGGTGTGAGCACGTGGGCCGAGGGAAGGCGTCACGGCGGTCTCAACGAGTGCGCGTGTGGGGAGGTGACATCCTCGGGCGAGCCACGAGCAAGGTTTACAATACGGATCAGATCGCTAAAACCGGCCGCCACCGAAATGTCCGATTTCACCGGTGTTTTCGATTAAAAATTCAAAATTCAAAATTTGAATTCGAAAACCACGAAACCGATCGATTTTCACTGGTTATCGACCGATTTCGACCGGTAACCAGTCAGTTTGATCGGTTTTGGACGCAGGACCGAAAAATGGCGAAAAGATAACCGATCGATTTTCACCGGTTATCGACCGATTTCGACCGGTAACCGGTCGGTTTTGATCGATACTTATCGGACCGGACCGATTTCACCAGTTATCACGAAAACCGGCCGGTTTTCAACGATTTTTCAAACCTTGGCCACGAGCTTGTGTCGCGGCGGCGGCGGCCTCCGACAAGTGCGCTCGCGGGCAAGGCGCCATCCTTTGTAGCGGCCTCCAGCTCCAGCGAGCAAGTGCTGCGGGCTTGTCGTCTGCGTCTGTGAAGGGAAGCCATCACAACCCTCGCCTTCGACATGGACGGTTCAGATGAGGGCTAATGCCCAAAAGGTGTTCTCTGAATTGGTAAGTACTTACCAATTCAGAGGACCCCGACTCCCTTTGAAATAGGCCTCAATTAACTCCCCACGTCTTTTCGATTCTTTTTGTGCCTCCTCAAATTTCTTTAGGTAACATTTTTCACCCTAAACACCATATATGCATGAAATTTAAACACAGCACGCTAAAAAGTCTTCTTGAAATTTAGAAAATCGGTTTCAGTTTGTTCCAGAGCGAAAAAATAACACGAGGAATCAGTTCTCTACCTTCGGTAAAACTCAATAAAGGAAGCTTTAGTTTGAATCCTCACACGTTGGGAACTGGCCATAGGTCAGTTGGCAAAGCTCCAAGGGTGGAGCTGAGCCGACCAGGGATCGAGCCCTGGTACCCGCAGGCCTCCAAAGAAGGCCGGGGCAAGTGGCCCTATTTCTAAAAAAAAAAATAAAAAAAAATCCTCACACGTTCAAATTACAAATCACCCTACCGATCGAGGTCCTAAGTAAAACTTGTATCTAAGAAGTTTTGGTGTCGGCAAGACACCCCTACGACAAGAATAAAATCCGGCAGCCATAGATCAAAACCTCAATTTTATTCCATGCAGGGGAAATCCATACCTCACTACTGGTAGCGATAAATCGAGAGGCCGCCGGCGGCTGTGAAACACCGTGCGCGGGCACCATACGAGGGCCCAACTGCGACCGGACTGGAATTCGTCGGAGAAGACAGCGCAGCGACATACTGAATCTACCGGGCTTGTTAGCGAACGCGTCCGGTTCCAGGGTACCTTGTGTGTATATATGATCGAAAAATATCTGTCTCCTGGTAGAAAGACTCCAATTCGGAAAAAGAAATTCATCACGACTCATGTAGGAGTAGAACTCCTGATCCTTTTTCGTAGTTTTACCACATGATCCTCCCGAAGCCATGACAGCACTAAATTCATGACAAGGTACCGCATCGAACTCAATCTCATTTGCACACGCACGTATATTCCTGCGCAACAGCGAGATCACACGACCGAATCGTTCGCGTAGCGTTTTTTTTTTCTGAAATGGTTCCGGTAGCCTATCGCCGGCACGTCAACGCGCAAGCACCGCTATATTCCGCGGCGCCGGACCAACGCGTCCGTCTTGTCCTGCTCGGCGGTGGCAGGCAAATCCGGTCATTTTCTAACACGTCTCAACCTGCGTCGCGCTCGCTCGCTCGCTGCGGCTGGATCGGCCTAACGCACGGTCGGTGTCGCCGAGTGAACCGATCGCTCAAGCTCGATGCGGATTCTTTTCGCCACCACCCGGGGTTGTTGAATTCTGGCAAGCTGCTGCTTTTACATGGAAAAAATTAGGGTTGTTGACCGCTACAGTATTGGATAGCGTACATATACAGCCGTATGTTCTCACACAGTTTTTTTCATTGACCTCGTGCCAAGTTAACATGTCCTTGCTTCAGTGACAAGTGACCATCAACGGCCACCAGAAGAAATGATATAAAATATGCCCTGAAAGTTGCTGTGATGTCTGGTGAGTAAGCTGACGGTATGCCTAGTATGATGATGATTCAAAATTGTCTAGTAGATTCCTTGAATATTGAAATTTTGGTTCTGCTGACATTGCAGTAGCTCTTCACAAATTAATACTCAGGTGTCCGGAGTATTGGTTACCAATATTCATCCACTAATTTGATTCCACCATGTAGCGACCTAGTTCAACCATTTCCGTTATTAAAGTTTATATCCCGGTTTGGAACAGAAGTTTCAATCTCTGTGCCATTCATTTACGAAGAAGATAATACGGCAGCTCCAAGGATAACACCACATGCTTTAGCCTGTCATGATAGCTCGAACATACTGAGGCTCATGAGACGCACAACAATTCAAACTCTACCCCTGTGCACCAACCAAACAACCCTTTCTGAGCCAAAATCCACACCAAAACGAGGCCATATGATATGCAAGACAACGACGTCGACAAATGCAGGTAAAAAAATAAGCTCTTCCTTGACATGAAAGCTACCCCATTTTCTGCCCAAATCCCAGTGCCTCCTGCACCATGCCTGACCACGATTGATGCAAACAAAGCTAATCCTGCTCATTACCAGCAGTTAGTTATGCTTTTGAAAATGGTCAGTGCGCACAAAGCTTCATCTTTTTGCAGAGAGATGGGAAAGGGAGCTTAACCACCTATGTTGACTCTGCCTGGCCGTCCCATGCGATTTCCGGTGCAGACAAAGACGCCTCCTCCACCAGGTAGTTGCTGAAAACTACAGTTTACTGGACATTTTTGTCAGCAGAGTGAGGTGGTGGTCTCTGTCAGGATCGTTTTTCTTTACTTTTAGGGGAGTCGTTTCAGAGTTGAAACGAACAACAGGTAAACGCCAGTTTTTTGTGGATGGTGATCGATCCCTCTTCTCCCCTATTGAAGCAACAACTACTGTAGTACAGAAGCAATTGGAGCATGAAGGTCACTGTCTGAAGTCGAGCAAGGCAATGCAATACGATTGTGTTGTGTGCTTCAGTTCTAGCAATACGATTGTGTTATGTGCTTCAGTTCTGGCAACACGTTGGCACCTAAGCCAGTCTCAGCTGATCTGAGGTGTGTGGGTAATTCATAATGCACGCAATGTCTTGGTTCACGCTTTGTGTTTGTCCTGACTGCATTGTCCTGCATAATTTATGACATAAACACGTTCTCGAAAAATAATTTATGACATACATACAAACATGTATTCCTATTTCCTATTTCCTAACACTGTTGGCGTAATCTTGACTGAGTTGTTACTACCACTTTGCCGATGAAAGACCAAGTGGAATTTCTAGCGTCTTTCAAATTCCAAAGCATCTTTTGAAGTGCTTTCATTAAAAAAAAGGAGAAATTTCAAGCATGGTACTATTACATTTGTACTAAAAACAATGGACTTTTGGGCTTGTTCGTTTCCTTTATTCCTAAAGTTTAGTCCAGAGAATCTTGCTATTTAAGAGTATTAAATAAAATCTAATTACAAAACCTTTTTACAGATAGGTGCTAATTTACGAGACGAATCTAACAAGCCTAATTAAGCTATGTTTTACTATAGTGATGCTACAGTAACCATCGTCTAATCACGGCTTAATTACCGTCATTAGATTCGTCTCGCAAAATAGCCTAAGTTTCTGCAAAAAATTTTATAATTACACTTTATTTAATACCTTTAAATAGCAAGAACTAGTCGTCGTATGATAGCCATGTCCTCCGTCCGTGTCAGTGTTCCTTCTGGCGCCTGTTCATCAGCCTGCTTCTTGTGCCTATCTGCTCTGCTTATTACACAGGGCAGCCGTGGAGAGGTCAAACGACACGCTGTTGCCGTCTTTGGACGACTCAACGTACCTTGTCGCCAAGTACTAGATATTCAAACAAAAATTATAGGCAAATGGCCGCATGTATAGTACAGTCATTTCTTATAAAAGAAATGCTGTACTGACTTCTGCCGGGAAGTAGGCATCAGTGGCGCATCACCTAACTACTGTTCCTCTGAACCATCCATTCTAATCCAATCCGCTTTACTCACCAAGAGCCGCGTGCTCTAGGTGGCATAAATAAGCCGCGTGAACCCATCGCAAGCTCCAGTAATCGCATTACTACAAGCCATGACTCGTCTGCTGGTACTATTGGTCCTGATCACTCTGCCCGCGCGCGCCGCGTCCGCTCCGGGCGCCGGCGTCGTGGCGCGGCTGACGCACGCCGACGCCGGCCGCGGCCTCGCGCGGCCCGAGCTCGTGCGTCGCATGGCGCACCGCTCCAGGGCGCGGCGGCGGCGTCTTCTGTCGACGACGGACGCGCGCCCGGACCCGGCGGTGCGCGCGCGGGTGCTCTCCGGCCTCGGCGCCGGCGGCGGCGGCAGCATCGTGACGAACGAGTACCTGGTGCACCTGTCCGTGGGCACGCCGCCGCGGCCCGTGGCGCTGACGCTGGACACGGGCAGCGACCTGGTGTGGACGCAGTGCGCGCCGTGCCGCGACTGCTTCGACCAGGCGCTCCGCTCCTGGACCCCGCCGCGTCCTCCACCCACTCCGCGCTCCCCTGCGACGCGCCGCGGTGCCGCGCGCTCCCGTTCGCCTCCTGCGGCGGCGGCGGCGGCAACCGGAGCTGCGTCTACGCCTACCACTACGGCGACAAGTCGCTCACCGTCGGCCAGCTCGCGACCGACCGCTTCACCTTCGGTCCTCCCGACGACGGCGGTGATAATGCCCCCGAGAGTCGTCGTAGCCGTACCTTCGGCTGCGGCCACTTCAACAGAGGCGTGTTTCCAGGCGAACGAGACCGGCATTGCCGGCTTCGGCCGGGGGCAGTTGTCTCTCCCGTCCCAACTCAACGTCACGAGCTTCTCCTACTGCTTCACCTCCATGTTCGAGTCCACGAGCAGCTTCGTCACGCTCGGCGGCGCCCCCGCCGCCGCGCTCCACAGCCACGCGCACGTCGTCGGCGAGTTCCGCTCCACCCCGCTCCTCCGGAACCCGTCGCAGCCGTCGCTCTACTTCCTATCGCTGAAGGCCATCTCCGTGGGCTCCACGCGGGTGCCGGTGCCGGAACACCGACTCCGGTCGGCGGCCCCGACGACGATCATCGACTCCGGCGCGTCGATCACGACGCTGCCGGAGGACGTGTACGAGGCGGTGAAGGCGGCGTTCGTGGCGCAGGTCGGTATGCCGCCGCTCGCCGGCGCCGGCGGCGCCGGCGCGGTGGAGGGGTCGGCGCTGGACCTCTGCTTCGCGCTGCCCGTGACGGCGGCGCTGCTCCGGCGGTGGGGGCGGCGCCCCGCCGTCGCCGTGCCGGCGCTGACACTGCACCTCGAGGGCGCCGACTGGGAGCTGCCGCGCGCCAGCTACGTGTTCGAGGACTACGACGCGCGCGTCATGTGCGTCGTGCTCGACGCCGCGCCCGGGGACCAGACCGTCATCGGCAACTTCCAGCAGCAGAACACGCACGTCGTGTACGACCTCGAGAATAACCTGCTGTCCTTCGCGCCGGCCCGGTGTGACAGGCTCGTAGCGTCAACGTAGTGTACGTCGTTGTACATAGTAGAAAAAAGGTACCAGTTTTAGTAGTACTGATGATCAGGTTCAGGTGAAATGTGCCACTGTAACGGTAGAACGC